>ML677332.1:91384207-91398491 GCA_007922305.1 Dermatemys mawii
CACACACACACACACACACAGACTGGAGAAATGAGGTATCTGTCCTTCTCTCTCTCTGTCTCTCTCTCTCTCTCTCACACACACACACACACACACACACACACACACACTGGAGAAATGAGGTATCACTGTCGTCCTTTACACACACACACACACACACACACACACACACACACACACACAAAGGCTGGAGAAATGAGGTATCACTGTCCTCCTTCACACACACACGATGGAGAAATGAAGTATCACTGTCCTCCTTTTATAGATGAAGAACTGTGGCAGAGAGATTAAATGACTTGCACAAAGTCATAGAATAAGTTTGTAGCAGGGCCAGGACCCAGATGTCTTCAATTCCAGGCCCAGTAGTTCAGCTGGGAGCCCATCCCCATCTTTTCTCTTTTAGACACAAGTAAAAGATCCAGGCGCTTTAGTTACAAAATTATTGATTGTGAAAAAAACGGTAACTCTTCTGGAGGGGAGTTCTTTTCGGAGCCGCTGTCAGGGGATTTTCACACACGGTGGTTTTACTTAAAAACTGTCAATTTATAATTAAGGATTTGGATCACTGGAGATTGGTTGTTTTTTTCCTGGCTGGCCTGTATCAATTGCTCTAAAATGCATGTACCAGCTCGACTTAATTACTGGGGAGGTCTCTATTCAGTTTTTCAAAAAAAGCGGTGAAGATATTTTTCTAATTTTTGTCTTGGCGATAAACAGCAGAACAGGAGCAGTCTCTGGTTACAGCTGAAAAGGATGGGGGAGGACTGGGTTTTCTTTGCTTTTATTATGATTACTTAGCAGCTCAATTTAAAATATGCCATGCAGTGCTGGCTGGAAAGGGAGACATTGAAAAACAGCTTGTGAAAACTTTTCTCCTTCTATCCTATCCTAAATAGGGTCTTGTATTGCGCTCATCTTGACCTGAGCACCTTCTAGTTGTGCATTAAGCAATCTGATGAACATCTGTCACATGTTCTCTCATCCTCTCCCCGGGGGTGGGCAACCTGTGGACTGAGTACCTTGTTTTGCCAGTGGTGGTGGGGTATTTGTTAGAGAAGACAAGGTCAAAGAAATGCACCTTGAACTTGGAGTGGGAAGTGGTGAGGTCTCAGATCAGCCCTTAGAACAGCTCTGTCTTCCACACAGATGAGCGTTACCCAACTTGTTGAGAGTTCCTTTGAGCCTAAGAGGCTACATCCTAGAGGTTTAGACAAGTCTCTTACATATCCTGGATGTAGGCCATTGAGCACCTGGAAGATAAGGTCAACTTGACTCAGCCTTCTCCGGGACACCAGTGTGGAGAACGGAAGACAGGTCTGATGTGTTCCCAATAACCTGTGGTGCTGAGGAGATGCGCTGCAGTGGTCTGTATTAGTTGGAATCTACTAAGTGCTGAAGGCTTCCTGCCTTCAGGAATACTGCATTGCTACAGTCCAGTGTAGAGGTGTTGAAAGTATGAACCACAGGAAAGGAAGAAAGGACCATTGATCCTGATGGGACGCTACAAAGGAGGGGTCTAGTGGACGAGGTGCAGTCTCCTATCACTGCTCCTCATTGAGACGCTTTTGTCTTCCTTCTGCTCTGTTTCATAATTGAAGTATTTTTTATCTTCAGGACATGCTCAGGCTGGAGAAGTGATTAAGAGAACTGAAGTCAGCTGTTCTCTGTGCGTTATACAAAGCTATTCAGCTTTTCTTTGTACATGTGTGGTTATGGCTTTACTGGTTGCTTGTAACCACAATAAAAGTGTCTTTAAAGGCAAAGCAAAAACTGATGACCAATTATCCTAGATTACATATAATGTTATTTTAGGATTGTCTGGTATTCTCCACACTAAGTAGCTACTCTAAGGGTACATCTTCACTACCCACCGGATCGGCGGGCCGTGATCGATCTATCAGGGATTGATTTATCACGTCTACTGTAGAAACAATATATTGATCCCTGAGCGCTCTCCCCGTCGACTCCAGAACTCCACCACTGCGAGAGACGGAAGCATAGTCGACGGGGGAGCGCCAGTAGTCGACTCACACCCATACAGACGGCCAGGTAAGTTGACCTAAGACACTTCAACTTCAGCTACGCTTCCCTTCCCTTCCAACCTTGATATTCTATGATTCTATGATTAAATTGCATATCTTAGGTTGACCCCCCCGCGCAGTGTAGTCCAGGCCTAAGTAGAGGGAACAGCGCATGAACTCTCATTGTATTAGTTATTTAAGGCAAAACTGGAAGGTTTAAAGCATGTTAACTTTATCCTCCATTCATATACACAGTTAGTCTTCTGCCTGGTTTTCTACTAAACCCACTGTAATTGGCTAGGACCTTGTCTGATAATTGTATAATTTATAATATTAGAATAAAAAAAAATGCCATATGTCAAACCACTGTACCTAAATGAACCTGTTGGTTGGAAGATAGACAAACTAACCCACCTTTATTTTAGTTTCATTATTAAGGGCTGGTTGAAAAAATTGCATTAAAACTGTTTTTTTTAATGGAATATTGGGTTTTCAACTAAACAAAGCTGGTCATGAAAAGTGTCTACTTCCACGGAAAATTTCAACTTTCTGTTGAAAACCCAGACACCAAAACCTGGAAAAAAATTGGAAATGCTGCTATCATTCTTCATGGGAGTTTTACTAGTTTTATGTTACTTAATCCGCTGCTTCTGTAAACCACACCGAGCACTCCTGAGTACTGATAACAAAACCAAGTAGGCTTATCTAAGAAAGAATAAAGCTTTACGTAGATGTGAGAGAAAGTGATGGAAACAACTAGTTACCGCACACAACAAAATTATAAAATACGAACCTGGGTCTACATTTATCGATTGTTACCTTTCCTAGCTAATGAAACAAGCTTTTCACCCCAAAGATCAGTCCATGGCAGAGCTGACTGGTTTCATGAACACCAGGATCCAAACATTCACGAAATCCCCCTGCTTCTTAAGGTGCTCCTTCAATGAATGCATACAGGGTGCCTGTCCTTAGATTCTTCAATAGTGTGGAACAGTTTTTTGTCTTTATTCCTAGCCAGGGCAATCTTCTGCCTGCTGTCATGTTCCTTTTCAACCCCAAGTGGTTTTGATTATTTGCAATTGTCTTTGATGGTTTTCCATTGATTGTTCTGGGATGTGGCAAGTGTAGACAACAGAATTTTGCATTAATCTGCTGACTGACTAGGGAGGGGTGCCAACTCTATCTCCCTTGAATGGGTTGCCACCAAGACGCCTTACCTCTTGGTGACTAATTTCTACTCCAAATCCACAAAGCAGACATACTTTCAATATAAATACATTATGCCTTAAATAATATCCATACATACAGCTCACAGTGATTATGAATCTTGACATGTGCTTTCTCTAGATACCTTACATGCTGCTTTTTATGGATAAATATTCTGAAATGCATGTGTTTGGTGTCGTGAGTTTGTCAGATCTGAGGTGAGAGTTATTGGCAAAGAATCTGTATGTCCTTCATTGCCTGCATACATCTAATGGAAACTCCATAACCTAACTTTTCTTCCCTGATCATGACCGCTTCCCTTTTGACCTTGCTCATAAAGTAACTGTCAGTAGGACTGAATTAAGTTGAAAGTCAAGTGAAAAGCTTGATTTATATGGGCTTGAGTTGGTGGAAACTTACCTAAAAGTAAGAAGCAGCAGAAATCAGCAATTAAAAATCAATTTACTTTTCACTGTTACTAGGATATTTCTTTATGTGGGTTCTCTTCTTTATGGTATAGGACAAGTGGGGTTCAAAGTGAATTAGGCCTAGATTCAGCACAACTCTTAAACACATGCTTTGAAAGAACATTCTTAATTCCTACTGACTTTAGGATTAAAGCACATGCTTAAAGCTGAACACGTGCTTAAGTGCTTTGCTTAAAGAACCATCTTAAGAGTCTCATGAAAGGCTTTAAATGTCTGATTACTTTGGGCACAGATGAAGTTATTTATTTAAATATGGACTTTTAGGACCTCATTTTCAAAACGACCCCATACCTATAAATCTACTTCTCTGGCCGCCAATGGGCTATCCAACCCAGCCCAGACTGAGCTATCCAGCCACGGAAACTTTGTGCCAGTCCAGCCAATGACACATTAGTAGCAGGAAATCTGACCATAAATATATATTTTAGTGAGGTCCTTATGAAATGTGATGTTCATACAACACGGACTTGAATAGCAATCATAAGCTATTTGCCTTCATGTTCCAAGGCCCTTCAGGACCGGGTCCACCCTACACCATTGCAAGGTTGACCCTCACCTTTGGTGGGCCCAGGATTCCAACCTCCATCAGCCATTGGTTACATTTTCAAATGAGCACTTTTGTGCTTTGCTCCCAGGCTGCCTCTTGTGCTGGGGAAGAGCTCCCTGTGAACATCTGCAAAGCCGCCTCGTTATCTTCCTTCAAATCACTCCCTAGAACTCCCCTGTGTGGTGAAGCCTACAGAACACAGTTAGGCTCCTGGTACGTTCAGATCACAGCCTACCATGCTGACCAACACTGTCTCATTGTTTCCCTGTGGCCCCCCATCTGGCTGTAACCATCTGTTATCTCCCATCCTATACTAAGATTGGCAGCTCTCTGGGGAAGGGACCGTCTTTTTGTACAGCGCCTAGCACAATGGGGCACTGATCTAGGACTAGGGCTCCTAGATGCAGCAGCAAGACCAATCAACAACATATAGTATCAGTGTGATGCACTGAATGTGGACTAGTAAAGAATAGCGGAAGAAAGACTCTTTCGTATTCCAACTTGCAGGGAGCAGCAAATTATCTGCTTTCCCCAATGTTATTGGGTGGTCGTCCTTCCCTTTTCAGAGAGAAATCAATTAATTGGCACTGCTGCGTGGTGTGTATTCCATGCATCAAACTACATCCGAAATCCAGCACGGCACGTTGTGAATGACCCACGGTGCCTGTGAACCAGCTGACAGACTAGATCCAAGGCAGTAGCAGTGTTGACAGGAATTATTTTCTGAATTTTCAGAAATCATAGTCGGGTGAATCTGTTACTGTTGTTTTCTCTTAAATGCATCAGAATTCATCTCGCTACTTGCTGTCTCGCCTGCCTTTCCCAAGACGAACGCTACACTTCTGAGGCCCAAGGGAAGAGCCTTGCTTTTGCTCCTCCTTAATCTTGAGCCATTATCAATGACTGCTATTATTGGTGATGGTGCTGAGTAATTAGGCGGCAGCAATACTGCTTTGCAAAGACATGAAAGGTCTCGCAGTCAGAGGTTTCTTCTCTAGGGATCATTCATTCTGATACTGAACCAGATCACTTACAAAGAGTGGCCCAGACTGTCAGTGGCCTTGCAAGGGAATAAAAGGGACTTGGGGCGGGGGGAATACCCATATTATGGGTCGCAGGGTGGGAAGGGAAGTAGGCTCTTCCCCACCCCCTGAAAAAAATCAAATGGGGGTAAAGGCGGGGGCTGGGCTGCGCCAAGGCATTACTATCATAGCCAGTTAGCATTGGCAGAACAGAGGAGACAGTGCAATAAAAGCCATGGTAATTGGGTGGCTCAGAATTAAGAAGGGCATTGACAATACCTCAGATTGTCCCACCTGCCTCTCAATCCCTTACATATGTTTGCACATACTCTCTTGATCAGTGCCTTGATCTGCAGAGACTATTCCATGCTTGGCATCTCATGCGAATAATTTCAAAGGGCCCATGCACAAATGTATGCTCCAGTAGTCATTACTCTGCTGCTCTGTTTGTCACTGCACAAAATGCTGCCTGACTCATATTTAAAAGCTCCCAAAAAACCATCTGGTCACATTAGTCTTTTTTTTTCCTAAATGGGTTGCTCTTGTACTGCTTTATTATGGCTTTTAAAGTGAATGAGAATGTTAATAACCAGGGCAAAGAGATTAGACCCCGGTAGTGTATTTTTCTTGTTCTTTCCTGTTTGTACATGTCATTGATCAAGAGGCCAGAACATGCAAAAAAATCTCTCCCAACCCCCGGGAAATGATATTTTTTCTGTTTCAAATGGATTGAATCTTGAACCAAGTGTGAGAGATGCAGATAACAAAACCAGCCTAAATCCTCCCCAAGAAGTGCAGCTCGAAAGGAATGTGCCATTGAGGAGGACAAATACACTTGTCTATGGTGGAATTTGTAACACTTTTTTGGGGTGTCTGTTGAATTCCGATGTGATGGGAAATGGGACATTTCGTCATGCTGTAGGCCCATGGACCCACTCTGAAGCCAATGGGAGTTTTGGCACTGAGTTCAATAGGTGCTTGACCTGGGTTCAAATCATGGTAAGGAATGAGGGGGCTGGATGTTTTTATTGTCTCTTTCCATAGCGGCTGGGTATTCTCCGGCTGCTTTGAACAAACAGCAGCATCTACTGACATTTAAAAGGAAAAAAAAAACCCATCTTGAAAAGCATCATCCTATTCCCATGAATGATGATTCTGGTTTAGCCCACTACAAGGTAGAACTATGGCTCCACGTGTACTCCTAGATAGGCGTATGTGAATACACCTGTTAAGTAGGATGATCTCAGACACTCCTTGTTCGCTGCCTGCAGTGGGAAGGGCCGATGATGGTCCAATGGTCAGTCACTCTATCACAATTCCTCTTCTGCTCCCTACTTACGCTAGGTGGGTGTACGTGCTTCATCCCCTTTTCATGCAGTAGCTGGGGGCTTTTAGCTCAGGCTGTAGAGATTCATGCACTAAGCTCCTGAAGTCCCTGGTTCGATCCTGCCCGTCGACGACTGGGGTCTGTCAGTGTTACACTTGCAGTGGTGAGTAATGGTCCTATATCTGCTGCCCTGCCCCACTCAGCTGGACTCATCATCTGACCAGGGATGAGCAGAGGAGTAAATGGTGCAGGAAATACTGCTCTGCCCAGTGAGGGCTGTGGCAATCCAGGCCCATGTGTTCCCACCAGCTCAGAGGAAGAGATGGAGATATTGTCACTGCTATTTCTTAGGAGATGCTGAGATATTACGGTGATGGACGCCCTACAAGAACTGAGACAAAGAGCTACGGGTCTGGTTGTGCAGGTCAGCAGCATTGGAAGATGGGAAGGTAGCAGCTGTGCAGGCTTTGAACCCACCAGCAGCAGTGCAATTAGTGTCTGCAGGCTGTGTTGATGCATTTTCCTCTTGAATGTTGAAATCTATGTCTGCAGCTGTTCTGCATTTTTATCACTCTGTCATCAAGACTTCAACCACTCAGGTATTTCTTTTGTAAAAACTGTTCACATAACTTTTCAAAATATAGAGGGTTTTTTCCCAGTGATAGAACTAAGATAATTAACCAACAAAACCAAAGCTCTTTCCAAGCACACTGAACGTCCACAGGGCCCTTTTGCACCTATTACGTGCTTGGTATTGCTTAGTTTTTCCTGGCACAAGGAGAAATGGAGTCTTAAGCACCAGGTACTTCCAAGCTAAACAGATATGGTGAGTTTCTAGCAACTTCCCTGCCAAGTCTGAGGGGAGTCTTTCTGCATGGTAGCTATTGTAAATGAAAGAAGCTTGAAATGTCAGATTCAGAAGCATACTCACTTGAGGGGGAAAAAAGGAAGTAAAAGGCTACTGCAAAGCATCATGGGGCCTATTATGCAAATCATCATGCTAGGAAAGCTAAGCCGGTAGAGCAGGCCCAAGCTTCGCCAAAAGGCTTTGTATGAGCAGTCTGCTCTCGTTAAGGCAGCCACCCCAGACAAGTAATTTTGGGGATTCTTGTATCTATTGCTTCTGCCTCTGAAGGGGAAACAGTGACTCACCAATAGGAAGGGGAAAACAATGAGCGGCGGGAGCATCACCAGGAAAAGTCTCCATCTAGCCCTCTAATCACAAGGGGCATAATTCATGGCATATTTAATGGCTCCGCAAATGGCTGAAGGAGAGAGGGCTCTAGTCCTTGGAATAAAATGCCCTGACTCACCCAGCTGAGCTGTTGAAGGCCGTGACAGGTCTGAATTCAGGGAGGATAATAACATTCCTAGAACTGAACTTGCTCTTGCTTTGGCTTTGTACAAAGGGCCCGAGCTGCATTACAAAAAGAGATCCGATGCTGTTGCCTGACCCGGCATTCTTCTGCTTCTGTCCTCCAGTTTATACACAACAGACGGCACCTCTCTGTCAGCTGGCTGCCTGGAAATGACCCAGAGCAGCTCTGCTCTCCTCAGGGAGTGCTAGGCAAAGACACGTTTCTGCAGTCAACCTCTGGACGTTCTGCTACGTGGTGCCCCTTGGACTCACTCAGGCCTACTTCACAGACCTTGTCTTCCTCTGCTCCCCTCCCTGCTCTGTTTGCTCATCTGCCCCGTGCCTTCCCCCTGCCTCCTCCCATCATCCTTCCACAGCGCCCATCACCTGGTACACAATTCTTGGGGGTTTCTGTCATGGCAAATTTCACATCTCAGCTGAAAATGCATCATTCCTTCCTGGAGGCTACCTCTTCACTCCAATCTTCTTTCACTCCCTCTGTTTGAACCGCTACTTTTATTCTATTGTTCTCTATAGGCAGCTGGAATACAGTTTGGTGGAAGTGACTTGCACAGTACAGTTATATTGGGTTATAGTCCTGTATGTCACAGGCCAGCTACACAGCGGGTGTAAATCACCCTAGCTCTGTTGACTTTGATGGATCTATGCTGGCTACACCAGCCAGGCACATGTGACTATTTTTGGCAGTAGTGAGGACAGCTGAATGACCCGAGACATTATCTGAAATCAGTAAATCTGGTTTAGCACAGTACTTCTCCTTTGGGATCCATTTCTAAGGAAGTGGTTTGAGTTAAGGGCCAGATTTTAGCTGTGACAGAAGCTACTCACATTTAAGTGGAGTGCCCCCTGGTGGCAGGGAAGGGTGGAGAGGTAGATGTGTCGTGGGGTGGCATGGCAGATGTGTGCTTTCTGCAGAGGTTCAGAGCTTATACATGTTCATATAAGCACTAGCTTTCTTATATGTCACAGTAGAGACCTCCAGGAGGAGGGTAGACAAAGGGGACCTTAAGCCTCCTTTACACTTTTGGGATTCTGTGGTGGCTCTGGGGGGGCAAACGACCACTGATGTAACTGGCAGCAGCCAAACACTGCTGTAATTTGTAACAGCCCCCCTTGCACACACCCAGCAAGGTGCAGGTACATGCTGGTCCATCCATAGTCCCTAGAGATGCCGTCCAATGCTATCGCTGGGGACCTGCTTACCTGCAGTCTAGTCCAGAAGGAGCACCACCCTCTATCTTCACCCAGAACTTGAACCAAACCCAGACGCCATTTGAGGTTTAATTTTAAGCACAACCTGGGTTTGGCTTCAACTGGCACTTGCACAGCTCTTCTTGCGCTTAGTTCTAGTTGGGCTGAGAGCTGGAAATCTCTCGGGAAAGGTAGATCTCTCACGACCCCAAGGGGGGTCCGAAGAAGAGCTGGATCAGAGTGGGAATGTCAGGGTGTTTGCTGGAAGCAAGGCCCCCAGTTTGCTCATCACTCGCCTGCACTGTTTTTAGTGTCTTGTTTCACTCCGAAGCATCACGTTCTCGTACCTTACTGCTCAATAAAAGAAACCATTTGGTAAAATGCTCTCTGAACATATACATCTTTTATTTCCCACTCAACAGCGCTGTTAAACTTGTTCAGAGTACTAGAAACAGAGTCAGCAGGCATTATTCATGACCGAAAAAAATAGGACATTTGTCAAAGATGGGACTTTACCTTCAAACTCGGGAGAGAATTCCACTGGAAATTGGAATATTATTAGATACTTCAAATTTCTTTCACTCGGAGCCTTCCACCCACGTGGGTCAGAGAACTGAATGAATTATGGTTGCGCCATTCTATGAAATCCCAGAAGACTTGTCCATTAGTGATTAATGACTTCATCTCAAAGACACTGCCTGGATTCCACTGCCATTAATTTCAGTCATAACACCTGGTTCCAAAGTACAGGTACAGTGTTTTCGTTGCCTCTAAGGATCTGCCTCTGAGGTGCATTCACAGAAGAGTGATGGCTTTGCTGTTTTTAACGCTGTCAAAATCTGATGGAAGTATTAATCCATCCTGTGATGGGAAGAAAGAATGAGCCCCATGGCGGTTTGCCTTACACCAGCGCCTTTATATTTTTTAAACCCACAGTTGGGACCACACTGTCTCCTTGGCTAGGGGAAAGGCAGAGACAGGAACAAATACAGGTAAACGATTCTGGGGGACTTAATCTAATTCCATGACACAGCCCCAATATTTATGGTAAAAAAAAAGTATTGATGGTTAGAAAAGACCTAAGGCCCCAATTCCAACGGGATTACTCCTGTACTTAAATTAGGCATGTGGTTAAGCACCCAACTGAATCAGGATCCACCCCAGTATGGTGAATTATCAGCTGCGTGAGGCTTGGAGCCTTGCACGCATAAGCCCTGATCTACACCAGCGTTTAGATGTGTAGGTATGTAGGCATTGCTGTGCTCAGCACTGTGGTGCCTAACTGATTCAGGAGCCTAGATCTCATGTTCAACCATGATTTAGGCACTTAGGAGGCTAAATCCCATCAGCTGTCAATGAGACTGTGACTCATAAGTGCTTAAATCCCTTTGGCAAATGAGATATGGTTGCTTACATACCTTTAACTTGCCTAACTTTAATCATATGACTTTGATGGGACTACGCATAGAACTGTAGACTTTAAGGCCAGAAGGAACCCGGGTGATCATCTAGTCTGACCTTCTGCATGTTGCAGGCCACAGAACCTCGCCCACCCACTCCTGTAATAGACCCAGAACCTCAAGCTACAGAGAATCCACCATTTACTGTACTTTAAAACCAGCAAGTGGCCCCATACCCATGCTGCAGAGGAAAGCAAAGAAACCCTAGGGTCTCTGCCAATATGACCCGCGGGAAAATTCCTTCCCAACCCTGAGCACGTGAGCAAGATCCACCAGCCAGACACCTGGGAAAGATTTCTCTGTAGTTCCTCCCCATCTAGTGTCCCATCTTTGGCCGCTGGAGATATCTGCTACTAGTAGTGGCAGAAGGGCCACATGCCTGGGCGGCAATCTCATCAGACCACCCCCTCTATAAATGTATCAAGCTCAGTTGTGAAACCAGGTATGTTTTTTTGCCCCCACTGCTCCCCTTGGGGAGCTGTTCCACAACTTCGCTCCTCTACCGATTAGAAACCTTTCTCTAATTTCAAGCCTAAGCTCGTCAATGGCCAGTTTATATTCATTTGTTCTTGAGCCAGCTTTGACTCTTAATTTAAATAATTTCTCTCCCTCGCTGGTGTTTATTGCTATGATGTACTTATAGAGAGCAATCCTATCCCCTCTCAGCCTTCGTTTGGGTAGGCTAAGCAACCCAAGCTCCTTCCGTCTCCTCACATTCCTTTACTCATCTGAGTAGCCCTACTCTGCATCTGCTTCAGTTTGAATTCATCGTAAACGTGGAAGACCAGAACTGCACGCGGTATTCCAGATGAGGTCTCACCAGTGCCTTGTGTAACGCTACTAACACTTTCCTGTCTCTTCTGGAAATACCTCGCCTGATGCATCCTGGGATTGCATTAGCCATTTTCACAGTCCCATCAGATCCCAGCCTCCATTTCTTTGAGCATCTTTCCAAGCATGGCACAGTCTCCCCCTTGAAGCATTCCAATGAGAATCTAGCTGTATCATTTATTCCCACATGAAGGATATTCAGTGAATTCTTTCTTGCTCTGATTAGATCCTCTTCCGCCTCAGGTCCACATCCCGTATCTTAGCTCCCAGTGGACAGCACACCCCTTTGTTCTCCAGATCAGCTCTGGTGACAGGCCTGTCCATTCTTAGTAGGGTTCCCCCAGTCATGTAGACCTATCTCTTCCTGGTGTTGGTGCCATTCTCCAGTCTTCCTCCTTCTGTTCTTTCTGGCCGCAAGTCCTTTTGTCTTTCGTTCCAATTTGCAATCATCTGTGAGTCATCGTCTGTCCTCCTAGGGCTGCGAACTCAGCCTATTTCCATTGACTTTCCCCTCTTGTAGGACTGGTCACTCTTCTTTTCTTCCTTGTGCCCCTTCTTCATTTTCCAACTCAGCAAACCCGTTCCTCAGTTCCATTTCTGCCAGTCTTTTCCTCTGCCTGGTGCTCGTAGTCACATGCTTCTACTGGCCCCTTTCCTCCTCCAGAAATCTACCCTCACAGTTCCCAGTCCAGCTTGCATCTGCAAGTCTCAAGATTTCCCTTCAGCCTCCCCTCGCCATCCCACCACCATCTGTTTGAATCCCCTTCAAAACTCAACCATCGTTTCCACTTGCATCTCCAAACTGCAGATCTCCTCTTCCACCACCATACACTCCTTCCTCCAAACTCCTCTTACAAATTTCTTCTCAAACTCCCCCGCTTTCAGCTCTGCTTGCTTGCTCTTGTGCCAATGCTTCTGTGCCTCTTGGCTGCCTTCATAAGCCCCACCCCTTAATAAGAGCCCCACTGTGATCAATGGCTCTGCTCCTCTCCCAAAACACTTCCCCCACAGCCTCTGCAAACTGAGAACAAACAGAAAAGAAGCCAGCAAGCAAATACTCACCTGATTAGGTATTTGCTGTATTGGGGCCAGAGTCAATATGGATTTCACCAAGCGCATATACCCAGCATTTCAATGATTATTTCACTATATCAATGTATCCAGAATAAGTGTGGTAGTTCAGATAGCCGTAGGATGCTTAATATCAATACATGTGCCATCGCCCAGCTGATGTCTCCACAATAGACACGATATTAGCCCCTTCCTATATGGTTCTTTACTAAGAGAAGTTAGTTGCTTAGTTGTTTTGCCTCTCTTTGACCTTCAACCTATGCCTATCACAGGCAATGGAAAGTTACCATGCAAGTCATTCTCATGTGTTGCATTGTTCTCTTCAATGAACACCTGATAGAATTAACATGCAGAAAACCCACTTGATATATGGCTTGAGTGCAAATAGTTCTATACCAGTGCAGCTTTACAGGTATCAAAATGAAACTGTTTGGAGATTTGGCCCAGGCCGATGAAAGTAACAGAATAAATACAAAGCTCAAAAAGCAGAAAGTCTACAGGAGAAAAAGGAAAGAAACGGGCCATCGCCGAAAAGGAAATGAAGCTTTGCTGAAATCCTTGCTGTTACTATTTTTATGAAGATGCTTAGCTGGAGAGAAGAACTGTGAGATCTCCTGCTGCGATGGGAACTCTTATTGCTTTCGTAAAAAAACATAAAATGTGTTTCACATTACTGGGTAATTCATGCTCAGTTGAGCTGTGTGAAGAGCTTTTACATTCTAGACCCGACTCTTCCCCCTCCCTCACTGGAATTACACCAGTAACAAGTTCATCAAGTCACACCAGGCTGAGCAAGAGAGGACTCCAGCCCTATAACTGGAGTTCACAAATTCTCCTGCTCTGAAGATATGAAGTTGCAGTTTTGGTGGGCTTAAAACAAAAACAACGCAAAACCACCAACTTCTTGGGGTGAAATATTGGCCCAACTGAACCCAATGGGGAAATCACCCAATTTGTTCAATGAGGCCTGAATTTCATGCCTGATCCTTAAACCTAAATTTATACATATGGAGGGGGAGAGAGAGAGAGAGAGAGATTAGTGGTTAATGCTATCTTAGTATTTGGCATATGGGGAATACTGCAAACACTGAGCTAACACTAGTGAGGTAAAACAAATGATAGCTTTTAGAGATGGCCGTGGTAGGCAGCTAGCTAGACAGACAGAGCTGAAGTTTACTGCTACGTTAGATTCTCAGCACAGTAACGGTTTAGGGTAAGCACAGGGATATTCAGAAAGGTATATGGGTAACAGGGATAGTTTTGCTGCCTGCTATTAGAGTCTTAGACAGGTTACTCAGCAGGTGTAAAGTATCCCAGCTCCTTGGGTATTAACAAAGCTACACCAGTCACCCCAACTGAGGATCCGGACCACAGAATTTTTCATCAGTAAATACCAGGTCAATTTCTGCCCAGAGAAACATGGAGACTCGATAACTGAGGGAAAAATATACTCCACATGTAAATGGCCTGTCAGTTTTCTTTAGAAATATTTATCTCCTTGGGAAGACACCTTTCAAAGAAAGCTGTAGCAGCATGAGTGATGGCATGTGAACGGCATTGTTACACAGAGAGTAATTCTTCCAGCACAACGGACTTCCTTCAACAATAGCAAGCAGTAATAAAAGAGCATTTTCTAGCATGTTAAGCCTCTTAGCAAGAATCAGAGGGGTAGCCGTGTTAGTCTGGAATTGCAGAAGTGACAAAGAGTCCTGTGGCACCTTAAAGACTAACTAAATTTTTTT
>ML677332.1:91398891-91468966 GCA_007922305.1 Dermatemys mawii
CCACTTTGTCGGATGCATCCGACGAAGTGGGTATTAGCCCACGAAAGCTTATGCTCTAAAAAAAATTTAGTTAGTCTTTAAGGTGCCACAGGACTCTTTGTCACTTAAGCCTCTTAGTGACTGCCATCACCACTGGTCAGCTGGCTTATGAGCTAACGCACTACTGAAGTGACCAAACATAGTGATTGCCATTTGCAGCCACCAGAGCTACTGTGTTCAATGGATCTTCCATATAACAGCTCTTGGAACAAGCTAAATAAAGACTCAACCATGTCATTTGACTTGAATCATTAAATAAATCTTATTTTGCCAATCGCGCATTGGAAAATGTTTAACCTAAATGGAGTTGATTTGGAGATTAACCCACTCCCACCATAGAGTAGGCGCATCTAATGGGCCCGATCCTCAACCTGCGTCACTTGGGGTAGTTCCCTTGAAGTCAGTTATTTACACCAGTTGAGAATTAGGCTCACCATGCAGAAGAATATAGGCACTATACAAAACTACAGATTTGTTTGCCCTGGGAGTGTTTTAATCTAGTTTATCCTTGTCCTATACTCTACCCAGACTGAATCACCTTTTGTCCCTTTAAAGGCACTCCCTTCTGCGATCACCAAGATGTGAGTGACTGAACCGGGCACCTCCCAAACTAACAGCATGAGGCGCCAAGGCTGGCTAGCTGGGGGATGTGACAACCCAGCCTTTGTAGGCCAGCAGTGATGGGGAGATGTGTTACATGCTCACCAATGGGCTACCCCTTCGCCCCTCCTACAGCTTCAAAATGGCTGCCCCCCGCACTGCTCCCACATGACCCAGAGCAGCAGATAAAATTGAAGGTACACTCTTTACGGAGCTCCCCATGCAGGAGCCCATCCGGGAGCCAGCCTGAGATGTCCTGGAAAGAAGAAGCTTTTACAACTTGAAGGTCATTAATTAGGAGTTGTTGGGAAAACATTTTTGAGAGTGGATTGAAGAATTTGAAATAAATAGTCCAAATTTAAGCACTAATTTGCCGAGAGATCCAGACCAAGCTAGAGTCACAAACAATCTGTGCAAATTCCTCTCTCCTCTTTTACCGTTAAGAACAAAATCTGTGAAGTGGGATATAAAATAATATCATCTGTATTCTTGGAAAATCAATTACACCCAATGTGTTTTGTCTGCAGTAGACACTGGCATTAATTGCACCATTTGAAGGCCTGAAATCTTCCTATCGAGAGGTTCAAGAGAAGCGTTTTGTGTAATAACAAACCAGTCTCAGAATGCAAAGCAGTCAGGTTTCCCGTTATCTCCCCTTTCACCTCCTCCCCTGCCAACTGGATTAAAGGACAGCAGGGAATAACGACACAGGTTACAGAAGCTGACGCCCTGACAATACCCAAAATCAGCCTGCAAAAACCATCCCTGGTGTTTGCTCCAAAAGGAGGTTCTGTGCAACAATCACAGCCCAGGGTAGAGCAAACATAGCTAAGGAGGCGGCTACTTTGCATGGGACCAGCAAAAAGATATCAGGGAATGCAACGCTCCTGAGCAGGATGTGTGCACACACAGCTGATTAGCAGAGCAAGGCTTTTTCCGTTGAAGCCAGGACTGTCTTGGCCACAGCCTGGCCAAATGATTAAAATGGAAAGGTCGCCGCTTATTGGGTGGCAGATTTGCAGGGAACTAGAGATCCGGCACAGGGGCAAGGTTAAGGCATGCCGGAATGAGGAGAAACACACCAGCCCCGCTCCCTCGTCAATGGTGAGCACTGGGGTGGTGAGGGAGGGGCTGTGTCACCCCATCATGGCTCTGTTGCAGGGGTGTTGGCAGGCCCTCACCACAGACTTGTACATCTGTTTCATTGCATTGCCTTGTAACAGTTTTAGCTTAAACAGTAACGCTGTTCCAAAATAAAACCGGCTTTCTAGTTAGGCTCCACAGAAACTCACCCCTTTGCTTATTAAAACCCTAGTTGTTGCATCTTTACTTTCATTTATTTTTCTAGTGGGAGCAATGGAAGTTGAAAGTACAGGTAAATATTATCCAGTACTCCACACTGCAAAGGCAAAGGCAAGTCCTTTCTGGCAGCCTGCTAAAATCTACAATGGCGGTCGTATTCGTTTAAAAAGAAACAGCTGCCAAACAAAACAAAACAAAATTATTCATGCCTTATAATAAGCTGATTTAATACCCTTTGGAGCTTAAACTGAAGAGTTATATACAACAATATATTATGATTATTGCAACACCTGCATTTTTTAAGCTCAATAACTGGCAATCAGTTATCCAATAACACTGCAGGCAGGCTGAATAATTCAGTCCCATCTCTCTTTTAATGTTGGAAGCCTTTTCAAGTGGACCAATTCTGATCTTCTCCCATAGTCATTAAAGTGTCATTTAAAACCCACACAGGCTTTATGACAGTTTTATGCCTCCCAAAGGATTGAACTCTGAAAAGATAAATGTATTTCCTTAAGTTTTTAGTAATGAATTTCAGATCAGAGGAAAGCAGCAGATTTGCATCTTTGTTGGCCAAAACCTTTCATTAGTTTACATTAGGGGAAGCTCATTTGGGGGTCAGACAGCATTTATGACAACGATCTCTCTTCGCTGTTTTCATTTTCTTAGCCAGTTCCACGTGATCAGTGTCAAGTATGTAGACTAAAAATGATAATTTTAGAATTTCCAATTTTAGAACATTTTAGAACATTTATTATTATTCTCTCATGTGCCATTTCATCAGGTGGAGTGAACAATCTTTGAGTTACCGGTAGAGCTGCTCGGGAATTTTTTGACAAAACTTTTTTTTTGGCAGAGAATGCCAAGTCGTCAAAACCAAAATTGTTTGAAAACCAGTGTTGGGTTCAACGAAACACCTGACTCCAAAAAGTTTGCATATAAAAGGTTTTTAGATTGTCAAACTGGGAAGTTGCAGTAACCCTAACCCTAACCCTAAAAAAAAAAATGACTTTTTGTTTTGAAACTGTAGTTAAAAAAGGCTTAACGAATGGTCAAAGTTGTAACAAAATGTTTCTAGATGATCACAATGAAATGGTTTTCAATTAATCTGAACCAAATTTGGTTTTGGATATTTGCTTTACAAAAATGTTCAAGATTTTGACTTTTCATACTAATTTGGGACTGGAATTTTTTTTTGTAATGTTGAAAATTTTCACAGGACTGGAAAACTTCTTGCCACCCAGCCCTAGTTACTAGTAAAATGGAAATTATCTGTCATAGCCAGAAGCTCAAATTAACACTTATCATTGGGCATAACAATGGGACTATTGACAGTAGTAAACGCTTCAGCCACTAGTAAATATTTTCAGGATTAAGTCGTGATTCATAAACCCAAAAATCTTGAAAGGGTCTTATTCCCAAAAATAAGAGTGAAAAGAATGGTGTTATTTGTGTTATAATTGTGCTTAGAGGCCTCAACCAAGACCTGGACTCCACTGGAGTTAGTAGGCCTCACTGATTTACTCCAGTTGAAGATGTGACCCAAAATATATTTGACATGGAGACCTACTTTGTTACCATATATTTGGCCTAATGCTGCCAGAAGGAACCATAAAGCATTACAAAAGCAGTGATAATGTCCTGAACTGTTGAAAAAAATGTGACTTTTTTTGGAAATTTTTGAAAAAATTTCTTTTTAAATTTCCCATAAATATTTTTCAGTATTGAGGTGAAAAATTGAAGTCAAACCCAGAAAAGTGCCAGTGTTCAAAAAACATTTTTGGTGCAAAATGTTGATTTTTGGTTAAAAAAATTAAAAAAACACAACCAAACAAAAAATCCCTTCCACTTTTAAAAATCCAAATGGAATATTTTTACTGAAAACCCCCACTCCCACCCCCAAAATCAAGCTAAAGCCCTGTGTAGATAGCGGTAGGGCAAGAGAAAAATTCTGAAGATGTGGCTACCACCTCTTGGGGAGGTGGATTAGCCTAAGTAGCGTCTACGTTGAAGCACTGCAGCTGTGCCACTGTAGTGTTTTAAGTGTAGACATGCCCTGAGTGAGCTAAACTACAAGGATTATTATTTACCTTCATGCACAATTAAAAATAAAGATTCTTTTTAACCGGGCTTAATAGTTATTCACTCCTAACCATGCTCCAATGATAACTGAAAGGGCTATTGACACATCTTTTTATCAAGGCTAACAAATAGGATAATTCACTATTCACACCCAAAGCTTTGGGCCCAATCCAGCAAGGTGCTAAGCGATCTCTCCTTCCACTAATTTCATGTGGAGGGCAGGAGGCCCAGGACCGCCCAGCTGGCCTTACAGCAGCACATGAAAGCATCATGCCCCTGAAATTTTAAAACAAGAGAATTGGAGAAAATAGAAGGGCTGGTTCTTCAATATCCATGGAATACTGCTGGATTCCAGCTAGTTCAAGTTGCCATTGTACTTAGCAGAGCCAGGGCTGGCTCCAGGCACCAGCCTAGCAAGCACATGCCTGGGGAGGCCAATGGGAGAGGGCGGCATTCCTTGTGCAGGTCCTCCCAAGCCGCCTGACAGCACCTTGAGAGCACAAGGAATGCCTCTTGGGGCGGCAAAAAAAGGTAGAGCTGGCCCTGAGTAGAGCTGTATGAATAATGTACAAATGGCTGGATTAACGAGCTTCATGAATAAAACCCCTGCATTCAGGTTTGCTATTCTTGTTATCTAGGTGTGGGTGTTCTGACAGTCGCCAGCAATTCACACTCAGGAATCCTGACATTTTAACATAAAAGATTATTTCTTTGGAACTGTTCTGCATTGTTCACTAATCACTATATGAGATTCATTATTCTCTTGTTTAAAAAGTTCAAGTGATATAATCAAGGAGCGCAAACAATACCCGCGTGAGTTGGTGGTCACTTACACATCACAAACAACAAGTAGAGAAGGGATCAAGCAAACAGTTTGGGAGCAACCCATGGTGGGATGAAAATTAGTTGTCCAAACTATTTGGCAAATGCTTTCAAATGATGAATTCATTCAGAGTACAGGATCAGTCAGTGAATTACTTGCTAGCCTTAGAAGGGGGATGCATGCAGAGGACTAGACGGTGATTCTCATTCATATCTAAAGGCATCTTTCTCCATGAGTGGCCCTACTTTGAAAGCAAGCATGACAGCTGCCGCCTTTGTCAACGCTTGGAGGATTGAACTGGGGACCTCTAGACCCACAGTCTGAGTTAAAAGGGTACAAACCTCTGTAAGTAAGGGCTGCAACACCTCATTCTGTAGGTTGGCACAGAACAGGCCTGTGACACCCTCACCTGTAGGTTGCACGACTACCTGACATGGGTAAATGTATCATGATCAGTCCACTAACAAATAGAGTGCATTGAAAAAAGCATTTCCGCCAGCTTTTTTCAGTAGTTGTTTGCTGAATGTTTTGACTTTCCGGGAGTGGGGGCAGGGAGGGAAGTTCTGAACTGGATTTCGGGCAAACCCTTTTTTCCAAAACCCACCTCAATAATATCTTCAGTCTATAGTTTGTTAAAGAAAAGGAAAAAAACAAGGATATTTTTGGTGAGCTGACCCTCCCTCCCTGTCATGCTGACCAGGGTTGTCTCATTGTTTCCTTGTACTCCCCCATCTCTCCGTATTTAGCTGTTGTCTCTTGTCCTAGGGTAGGGCTACACTACTCGCCAGATAGGCAGGTAGCGCTCGATTTATCGGGGATCGATTTATCAGGTCTCATCTAGATGTGATAAATCGATCCCTGAATCGACTCCTGTACTCCACCTTGGCAGGAGGAGTCAGCAGAGTTGGCGGGGTAGCCGCCGCGGTCGACCCGCCGCCGTGGGGACAGCCAGGTAAGTTGAACTAAGGTACCTGGACTTCAGCTACACTATTCGCATAGCAGGGGCTGGCTTGTGTGTCCTTTGTTTGGACAGCATGGGATTTCTAAGCAAGCCCCTTAGGGGGCGCTCTCTGCTCGTGCCTCTCACGCCTGTAAGCATCTGCAAAACTAATTCAGGGGCTCCTTCAAAACCCTCTCCTTTGCCAGGATGCAACATCAGGGTCAGGCTCCTTGTGTGCTGAGTGCACTGCCAGACATGCTGATCTGTGTTGTCATGTTGTTTCCTTGTACCTCCCCGTTGAGCTGTCTGTAGCTGTCTCTAGTTTTAGATATTAGCTCTTTGGGGCTGTCTTTTGTTCTGTGTCTGTACAGGGCCTAGCGCGATGGGCTCCTGCCCCATGACAAAGGCTCCAATATAAATCATAAATAAAATCATCATCATTTCTCATGAATGATTTTCAGGATTTTTTTCAGCCAGTGCTAGTAGAAATAACATTCCTATCAACGCCTTCATCCAGTGCTAGTACTTAACATCCTTGGTCATGAGACTGCTCAGAGACATGATTCTGTTTTCAGAACTACCCATTTAAGAAGACTACAATTTTCAGACCAAAGCTACTGGAATCAGAGCCGGATTAAGGTCTCCAGGGGCTCTGAGGCAGAGGAAATCGGGGGACCATGGTGCTGGAACCAGGGGTCTCACCCCTGTTCTGTCCCCTACTGCCTGCGGCCCTGCCCAAGCCCAAGCCCATTTTATCCCTTCCCCGCAGCCCCACCACAATTCCACCCATGGCCCCTCCCCATGCCACCCCTTCCCTTGAGACCCTGCCCCTGTTACGCCTATGGCCCTTCCCCATGCCACCCCTTCCCTTGTGGCCTTGCTCACCTCACTCCTTTCCAGCCTTCGCCCACTAAGGCCCTGAGACCAGACAAGCTCTGTGACCCTGCTGTAGCCCCAGAGATTTTTCTGCAGCCCCCGCCCCATATTGGCCCATGAGGTAATCTGCCTCTGACCATAATTTTTGATTGTATTTGGCTACATGCCTCAGCCATCCTGGCTTCTACACCTGCCTATTTTATGGAAATAAACTCTCATGTGACCTGGGAGATGAGTATGAGAAATAGTTTTCCATGTGGTATTAATATAGTTTTCAGACAATGCTGATAAGTGGGATTTGAAATAACATCTTTCGTAGTTCAGATCGGCACTACAGCGGCTCCCCCACTGTTCAAATAGTGACTTATTTTGTAATGGAGATATATGTTATACATTGCACGGGGTGTGAACATATTCACAAGGACTGTACTTTGCTGGTGGGCTGACAACTACCGCCTAGCTAGAGGTGTTAAGCTCTTACTTAATCGTTCAAGACCCGTCTGCATTAAAGTCCACTCGAGAGCCACATTAGTGAAAAACAAAGCCTGAAAAAATTCCAGAGCTTGAGGTTTTATTTCTACTGCTTCAGAACTTGAGCAGCCACTTGTGAAAAGAAACTTCAGTTTGCTTGTCTTAATAACACAGGAACAGCCACACTGGGGCAGATCAATGGTCCCTCTAGCCCAGTATCCTGTCTTCTGATAGCGATACCAGATGCTTCAGAGGGAATGATCCGAAGTGGGCAACTTATTAAGTGATCCATCCCTGGTTGTCCAGTCCCAGTTTCAGGCAGTGGGAGATATTTAGGGACACCCAGAACATGAAGTTGCATCCCTGACCATCTTGGCTAATAGCTGTTGATGGACCTTTCCTCCATGAACTTATCTAGCTCTTTTTTTGAACCAAGTTATACTTTTGGCCTTCACAATATCCCTTGGCAGTGAGTTCCGAAGGTTGCTGCATGAGAAGTACTTCCTTGTGTTCGTTTTAAACCTGCTACCTGTTAATTCCATTGGGTGACCCCGGGTTTGTGTGCTATGTGAAGGGGTAACTAACACTTCCTTACCGACATTCATGATTTTATAGATTCTTTCATCCCTCCTCAGTCATCTCTTTTCTAAGCCAAACAGTCCCAGTCTTCTTCATCGCTCCTCATATGGCAGCTGTTCCATACCCATCATCATTTCTGTCATCTTCAGCTTTCAGTGCATCCCACTGTGTTTCTTGTTAGAGTGGCAAATGAAATAAAAGTTAGAGATGAAACAGGGGGAGGGGGAACCGTTTCCATTGTTAGGTTTGCAAGGGTCTTTAATGGTGGAACACATCTTTTATATGCTGTATCCTGTTTGCTTATTCCCTAGCCACTCCACGGGACTTGCTTTCATGTACGTAGCTGCTACTGCAAGGCTAGGAAATGGCAACACATTTCAAGTGAATCCCTCCTTTGATTGAACTTCAGCTAGGGATGTTTTGTGGCTTACGTGATGCACAGCTTTTGGCTGAGAAGAATCCAGCTTGTCAGCTACAGCTACGAATCCCTGAATCCTCACGGCTTGGCTGAGAGCAGGAGCCAGGCAGGATAACACGCAGTGGACTAAATGGAATAATCCATGCTAATTTCCGCACAGTTAAGCACGTAATGAACTAAAATGAAACAGGGTCAGGCAGAGGAATTGGTATCTTTCAATAGCTTCACATGCTGCAACAGTTCCTTATATTTTCAGCTACACAATTGCTAGAGTAAAATTAGCTGAGCTACTGTAAAATCTCTTTCCCATCCCCATTTCTGACAGCTGGGCAGCGTTGCAGCTTCTTCTCGGATTGAACTGTATTAAAAGCACCAGCACTCTCAGAAAAAAACAAGCCCAGCTTTATTTATTCTTAATATCAGCAGAGTGAAATGTCAGGTTTTTTTTTTTTCCAGTACCACGGTCACAGGCAACTAGTCCTATATTCCCCCTCCCACTTCGAGGGCACTCGCTCTAATCTCCCACGTGTTCAGCCATCACTTCCCTTGGGCCCAAAACCAAATCTCTCTCCCTCCTGACTGGGGGTTTCCCAGGCTCTACAGTTCCCTGTCTACACTGTGATATCCCCAGGAAGCCAAATTGCCTAACCAGACCAGCATCTGTGCTTTGCATTCTTACCAAAGGCTCTGAGTAGTGCCCTTGCCAATAGGCACACGTTACCACACAGCTCTTTCTAAGTGTAACACCGACAGACAATGGTCATCGGGATTGAACTGGGGACCTCTTGAGTTTAGTGCATGACCGTCTACTGCATGAGCTAAAAGCCAATTGACTGTTAGCTAAGGCTGTAGAGCAGACTCGCTAAGCTCTTTCACTCTAAGTGGTCTCGGTGCCACTAGATGGGACAGAACACCATGCTCAGGAGATGTGTGGGTTACATAAGCAAGCACATTGATTCTTAAGGTGAAAGCATGACAAAGAAAACATATTAAAAACCATTAAAGTTCCCGTGTGCATGCTAAAAGCTTACTGGAGGTCACTCATCATTCTTTTGGGGTCTCAGTAGGCTAAAGTCTTTCCAACCTTTCCCAGGAAGGATAGGAGGCCCCTCAGACAGACGGTCCTGTCTGTTTGCTGGATGTCACGGCCCGCGACGTAGGCAATTTGGACGAGCAGTCAGAGCAGGAGTCAGGTCTAGTGAGTGGAACCGGCCTCTCATTTGCAGAATAGAGCTGAGGGCGAGCACCAGAGTCAACTGCCAGTTACCAGAGCCAGGGGTCAAGCCAGAGACAGATGTCATGGGCCAGGATTGGAGCCGGGGCTGCTAACTGGTATTTGAAGGCAAGGTGTAAGGTCAGGAAGTGGAAGGGAGGCCTGGAGAAGGAGCATGGTGGGAACAAGAGCAGAGGCAGGAGTGGAGCAGGAATCAGGGACAGGGTTGGGTGTGGGGGGCAGGCGCAGTCAGGGTTCAACACAGGCACAACAGGAAATCCCCTTGTTGCTCGGACAACTTCCACTGCCTCCTCCTGGCTTTAAATAGCCTGGTTGGACCAATCAGCGGAGCTGAGTGATCCTCCAATCAGGGCTCCAGTGGGCAGTGCCTTGACTGAGCCTATAGTCCTACTAGTTTCTAACCCCACCAGGTTTCAGAGGACATTGGGTGGAGGCCAGGTTGCGGCTGTCTAGGAACTCACAGGCCTGGGACATCACACTAGATCCAACAAGCCCTGAGTCAGCTTTGACTCAGGCTGGTTATCCTGAAGTCGTTTCTCTGGCTGGTTGTCTGGGGATAATCCAGTGTGAACCAGTAAATGCGAGCTTCTGCAGGTGGCGGTACTTCTCTGGAGGTGCTACCACCCAAGAGAATTTGTTCCTAAAGAGGTGTGATCATCCTCCCCCTTGGAATTACAGCCAATCCCTGGCCTGTAATGGTACATAAACTCAGTAGAGGGAGTTCTCCCACAGAGATCACAAGATGGTGCTATATTGGTCACAATCACTAACCTACAGCAAAGAGAGGGGAAAGGAGCCAGAGGGCCTGCCCTTTTCAGCTCCAGAATCAGTGTGAACGTGAGGCTAAGGCTGCCTTCACCTGGCTTCCCCTGTCGTGAGTTCTGGGCACGTGGCTATAGGGGAGGATCCGGCCCTGTGCTCATATCCCCAAAAGCATATACAGCTTGGATGTCTCTGAATGAAACTCAATATCCCAGTGTTTCAATTTGCTAAGAGAATTATTGTGCTGGTTTTCCCCCGTTTCAGTCCGGACAGGGCTCGATGGGCGTCTGAGTGCTGTTCTGGGATGTGATGAATACTGTCTTTATTGTCCTGGCGACTAAGAAACAGGCCATTGAGTCAAATACAGTTAGGAGGCTGCTGAGTGTGATTTCTGTTTTGACACTGACGGAGTAGGTTTACTTTAAAGGGACAGCACCAGCTGGCCAATTGAGATTCTGTCTGGAAAATTTGTACCTGTTGATGGTACAATTAACTCGGCGTATTACTCTCCATAAAAGAAATGATATTACTTTGTCTGTATTTTGATATGATATTTTGTTTATTACTTTGTCTGTATTTTGTTATGATATTACTTTGTCTAGCTAACTACAAAAGCAGCTTCTCTTCTCTTGCTATTCACACCTCCAGTTCAGCTGCTAGAGGAACACCTCACCCTCCCTGATTAGAGATAACAAGCTGGTTCAGCCTGATTGGACTAACCTTGTTATCTCCCACCTGGTTCTTGCCTACCTATTTATACCTGCCCCTGGATACTTCCACTGCATGCATCCGACGAAGTGGGTATTAGCCAACGAAAGCTTATGCTCTAAAAAAAATTTTAGTTAGTCTTTAAGGTGCCACAGGACTCTTTCTCACTTTGTCTGTATTGTTTCACTCTGTTTTCTTTGTGCCTTCTACAGCCAGCTGTCCACGCCGGTTTCCTCTGCAGAGTTAGGAGGGTTGCATGTATTGCGGTGCAGGCATTTGCACTGGTCAATGTCAGAGAAGAACCTGGACCAAGTTGCCACCAAACTAATGTGCTGCTGGTCGGCAGGCGAACAATGGCAGAGGCCATGGTGGGCTCGCCCCTGGTTTCTCTGCATGCTGGTTCTGTGATAATTAATAATTCCTGGAAAATGTAATTCTCCCTTGGACAGTGTATCTCTCATATGTTTGATTCATTTTCTCTTTTCGTGAAGGACGTTCCTGGCTCTGTCGGACAAGTACAATAACTTGCCGAGACAAAGGGTCATTCTCCTAAGATGATTTAGCAATGTTACAGTTAGCGGTAAATTACCTTTTCTCTTCTGATCAGTTTCTGCCAGCAGTTTATGTTAGAGCTGGTTTCTAACACTACGCTCTGCTTCTTGCTTAACTCTCATTCAAAATCCAAGCTAGAAAATGGACCTGTCTTTTCCCTATTCAAATCTAGAGTTTACCAAAGGTTTCAGCAGGCTTAGGACCAGTGTCAATTAAAATGCGCACTAAGCATGTGCACATTAAACACATTGAAGATGCGTTTACACACTGTGGTCACGAGGGCTATGTCAGTATGATAGATAGAGGATATCTGGATGATAGGCTGAATGGTTCCCTGGCAAAACGCAGGGGAGGTGGTTTAAAGAGGGGAAAATGCTCAGAGGCCTTTTGCAGAGAGCCCATGTATCGTTCCAAAGAGAGGGGCTTGCCCCATGTGGGGAAACCTGCAGGATCCTGGGAAACACTGGAGATTACAACTGAGTTCCTCTGGTGCAGCTCGGACTTATGTGACCCTGACACGCACTCTCGGGTCCCTGGCAGCTACCAAGGACTTTCTTAGGGGGACCTTCTGTAATGAAAATCCTCAGCGCTGAAGGGCCGCCAAGCTTGATTGTCTGGTCTCTGCCAAGCCAGAAGTGGGATGATGTGCATCTCTCATCCCTTCCCCCGACCCGCAATGGCCTTCTCTCTGCCCCCATGCAGCTCCTCAGCCCTGGGGAAGAGGGACAGTGGTCTGGGGATGGCTGTCTCTGGGGACATCTGTGCAGAAGTGGGGAGATCTGTGCTGTCTCAGCCTGTAATCATGCTCCCCCTATACTGACGCCTAAAACCAGGGCCGCTTTGGTGTGGAGGTGGTGATGCTCCACAGCCTTCGGGGAGGGTATCTTCTTCCCCAGTCCCTTCTCCCTGGAGGTACTCAGTACTGGGGATTTGTACTGGGTGGGAGGCTTTGGGCCTCTCTCTTTGAACTCTCACTCCTTCCACTTATTCTATTGCATTAAGTGTGCATGGATGCATTAAGGAGAGAGAGAGAGACCCCACACTGAACAAAAAGCAGCTTTCCCACCTGCTCAGACATGCAGACACCCTGACGTTCCCTTAAGAACATACAAATGGGCCTACTGGGTCAGACTAAGGGTCCATCTAGTCTAATATCCTGTCTACTGACAGCGGCCAATGCCAGGTACTCCAGAGGGAATGAACGGAACAGGTCATCATTAAGTGATCCATACCCTGTCGCTCATTGCCAGCTTCTGGGAAGCTTTGGCTCCCATGTACTGCTGCCCGGTTCTAGTCAAGTGTTCGAAGCCCCTGTAACAAGCCTACATGACCAAATGACTTCTGGTGAGATATTTAAGAAGGCTTGCTGCTGAAATAAGACACAACCCCCAGCATACACCAGTTAGAGGAAAAGCAAACAGTAGGAACACAGTCTCTAAATTACACCACACTGTGCATAAGAAACACAAGACATGTAAACAGAGCAGCATTCTTTCCCAGCTGTAGACAGAGTAATAGCAAGTGTTTCACCAGCAGTTCGTTTCTCCTTCGTCAAGTTCGTTAGACGGTCAATAATTAACACCTGCTTTTTTTGTGACCCACAGCAAAAGATGTCCTAAGTATTTTGTTACTGTTTGAAAGGAAGAACTTATGCTAAACAAAGGGATGCTTGACACATCCCTTAAGAAATTAGGAAGAGAGATTTTATTTTAAAAAAGAGATTCATACATATAAAACCAGAAGGGACCATTGAGATCTTCTAGTCTGACCCCCTATATACAGAGGCCAGAGAACTTCCCTGAATTAATTCCTGTAAAAGTGTAATAGAAATAACAATTTTAGAAAAACATCCAGTCTTGATTTAAATATTTCTAGTTAACAAAAATCCACCACAACCCTTGGTAAATTGTCCCAGAGGTTAATTATCCACACGGTTGAATATCTGTTTCTTATTTTTAGTCTGAATTTGTCCAGCAGCAACTTCCAGTCATTGGGTCTCATTAGACCTTTCTCCACTAGATTGATGAGCCCTTGGTACTTCCCGACTTTTGGTACTTCCCGACTGTGATCAAGTCACCCTGGAAACCTTCTCTTTGTTAAGCTAAACAGGCAGAGCTTCTGGAGTCTCTGACTATCAGACGTGGTTTCCAAATGTTTAATCATTCTCATGGCTCTTCTCTGAACCCCTTAATATCCTTCTTGAACTTGTAGACACCAGAACTGAACACAGCTTTCCAGCAGCATTTGCATCCATGCCAAATACAAGCTCTGTATTTCTTTGTTATTATTATTATTAGGGGTTGTCTGAGGTATGATTCGGAAACCCCCTGTATTGTGCTTTATTTTTATACACCAATTGCCCTAGCAATGGTCTATAGAATCACAGAATATCAGGGTTGGAAGGGACCTCAGGAGGTATCTAGTCCAACCTCCTGCTCAAAGCAGGACCAACCTAACTAAATCATCCCAGCCAGGGCTTTGTCAAGCCTGACCTTAAAAACCTCTAAGGAAGGTCCATCACCTAATTCCCGAACTGTGAAGTCGATTGTCAAGCCCAGGACACCAGGAAAAGATTTTTCCCTACGGACATTAGTTCAACTACTTGGTGGGGAGAAGAGGAGCTGCGCGGGCGGGGGGGATGGATGACTGTGCATTGGGTTGCCGTAGACAGCAGAATGATTTTGACAAGAGCCCCACTGCTATGCTGGGTTTACGTCATTTATGTCCTAATTCAATTACCACTGAGGTCACTGAGAGTTCATGTACTCTAATGGGCATGGGATCACACACTTAATGTCCATAATTGGAGCCAATAATAGGCTATGTCAATAGGAATCACAATTGATGCTACCAGGTGGCATTTTTGTTTTCAGTTCAGGCAGAAAATAGTTACTATTTCCTCAAGGAGATTTTTTTTTTTCATAGAAAATCTACTAGTTCTTCTGAAAAAAGTGCAGATCTGGTGTGGAACCTGCACAGGGCACATGCACTGAATTCCTGTTAAAATGAACAGAAGCATTTATTTAAAGAGAAACCCACGCTGTGAAAGTCCAGCTTTGCAGCTAATTCCAGGTATTATTTTAATGTGACTTGGGCTCACCTCTACGATTAATAGTGTGAGAAGATGAGGAGGAGAGATATTGGCACATAACATTTAAATAGTGTCATATTGGAAAAGGTCTGAATTCCCCCCACCCCACACTTTCAACCCCACTGAATTAGGGAAATGCTAGAAGTCCAAACCCAAACCTCAATATCGCCTGTTTTTTATAATGGGGCAAACCAAATACCTGAATCTAAACACCCCAAAACTCAGGGAGGTTTGTTCCAGAACCATTCTATGCAGTTTGCTCTCCTCTCTCTAACACTTCTTGCACTGTTCATTGCCGTTTTGTCTTTTAGCCCCTTGTTCTTTTTTTCATCTCTCAGGCCAGTACCACTAATATTTCTGCTTGCTCCGGTGTTGACGCCAGGACCAACGTTTTCTACAATTGTTATTTCAAGACACTGTAGCAGTAAATGTCTGAATACTATGTTCATCGTTGGTGCTCTTTTCCTGGGTCCTGCCACAGCAGAGAGGCTGCCAGGGCCAGAAGGGCTGATTGTGATAATCTAGTCTGATCTTTTAATAGCCCAGAGCATAGATCCTCATGCAGTAATTCCTGCAGCAAGCCCATAGCTTGTGGTTGAGTTAGAACTTAGGCATCCAGCCTCGCTGTAAAGAGTCCAAGTGATTCATTTCCCACACTTCAATTTTGCACCTTATTACCAGTCTGAATGTATCTACTTCAGTTTCCAGCCATTGGATTTCCTGATGCCTTTTTATGCTAGATTAAAGAGCTGTTTACTACAGGGGCATAGCTAGGATAAGAAAATTGGTTGGGTCCCAGCTTTCAGGTGTGAAGACCATGACGGGGGGCCACTTCCCCCCACAGAAGGGGTCTATAGTTTTGTGGGGCCCTGGGCCAGGACAAGTGGGGGTCCCTCTACACCCTGTCCACCTGCGGTCCTCCCTGTATTTGCTCCTGTCAGGGAAATGAACTTGGGACACGGGCTTGCCTGGGCCAGTGTTTTCATTGGGGAGCAGTATTCAGGTATGGGGGCTTGCCTCGCTCTGCCGACACCGCTCTGCCCAACGCTCCTGCTACTCAGGCACAGAGCGATTTGGGTGGACTCCTGCCACCCAGGCCAATTCATGGCCCCTGGTTTACTACCAGAAATCTCTTCCCCACCTAGCTACCTGTAGACCACTACCAAGTTACCTCTTAACCTTCTTTTGAGTAAATGAAATTGACTGAGCTTCTAAAGTCTCTCTCTGGGAGGCATCTTTTTCAAACCTGGAATCATTCTTGTTTTGAAGTGAAACTGACTGTCTCCATTGGTGGCATCTACTTCCTTAAGTGTAAAACCCCCACAGCTTTTAACAAGGTGAAAAAATGAAAAATTGACTGAGTCATCTATGAAGAATTGATTTTTTCAAAGAGGCCTTTTTCAGAAAACAAACCCTCTGTAGTCTCAAAACTGGAATAGGAACTCAAGTAACTTAGATTTTAATTATTCAGATCTTCCTGCCTGACCTCCTGAATTACACAATCCATTTAATTTTATCCCTGGTGATTCCTGCACTGAGCCCAATAACTTTTGACTGAACTAGAGCATATATTTGTATCAAGACTGGATGTCTTTCTAAAAGACTCCGATTGATGGAGAATTTACCATTTCTCTTTATAAGCTGTTCCAACAGTTAATTACTCTGGCATTAAAAATTTACATCTTATTTCCAGTATGAACTTCGCTGGCTTCAACTTCCAGCCATTAAAACTTATTATGCACCTGTCTTCAAGATTAAACTTGATGCACAAGTATCTGTTAGAGAGAAAGAAAGAACAGGTCCGACACTCAAATGCATGCATGCTTTTTATTTGAGAGGAGAAATATCTGATCTGTGTGATCAAAATGCCTGATCTGTGTGCACCAGTAAAGGTGTGTGGACACCCCCACAATGACATATGGTTGCCAATCCCTGCATTGGATACACACATTAGGTGTTACTTGAATATATACAAAAATAGGCCCATTTTCCAAAATGAAAACCCAGTTCATGCAGTTTCTTGTCTTTAGATACTGAGGCACTGTGGGGAAAAACAAAACAAGCCACTCTTAACTTCAAGACTAAGAGCTGTCGCAACAGAGCTGCAGCTTTTCTTCCTGGCTGCACTAGTTTACGGTGCACTGCATGGAAAAAAGGGAACTTCAGCTATGAAATATTGAAAGTCTGACTCCAGACAATGTAATAAGAATCTCTCTTGATGCTTCACAAGCTCTTTCATGGATTTGACACAATGCCTCCAGGCAGAATAGATTACTCTGGCTACCGGACACTCTCCGAAAGGGAAATGCACTGGCCAATTTATAGAAATCAACTAATTAGTCCATTATCATTGACTGGTGGTTTATATCTTGTAAACTGAGGCCAGCCTTATACTTCTTCACCCTTTCATTCCTGATGAAATGAGAGCTAGGTGTTGCTCTGTCTCCCTAAAATGGCTAGTGCACAATCTTTGACTGCGAGAGTAGGTTTAACCGACGTATATGGATATTGCTCTTGCAGAGCAGTGTTGTGTACTTTGTGATAATACAAAATGAATAGGGATTAAGCTTATCTACATCTATACAAATGCCCTGAAACCCAAGCGCACAACCCTCCTTTTGGTTCTGCATGGTCGATTCCCTGGTTGCAGTGAACTGATACATCCATTTGTATTGTCTTCATCATCCTACACACAGTACATACTACACAGCAGATCAACTAGGACTGGCTGGAGAAGAGAGATTATTTTCTCTTACTTGGAATAGTTTTCCAAAGAAGCTGGCAGGGCATTTAATAGACATTCAGCTGACAGGAAAAGGGAAATGCCTTTCACAGGACACCTTACACCCGTGGCCTTATGGACCTTCTCATTGGGCCCTTGCAGCATGGCTCCATTCAACCATCCCACCCCTTCTCCATGAACCGGCTGCACGAATTTCAGCCAGCCTGCTTCTGGACCGTGCCAAGGACACATCTGTACATGCTCGTGCTCCACATCCTTCACGTCCCACCCCGTCACGAAGTAGTGGGGCCTCTTACCACTTATGGAGGCTGAGGAACCCTGGTGGGCCAGCCTGTATTCCACTCTGGTCCCAAAGCCCACTGGAGATATTAGATGGTGGCTCCTTCATGGAGCTGAGAGCACAGGTGAGTTCTTGGTGGGTTCACCCCATCCCGAACACCTGCCCCTTGTGTAGCATAAGGGACACCCTGGCAAATGTGTCTGTGGAGCGTGCCCGGTTGCAGTCCCTATTCCAGCTCCTCTTAGATACCCTGTTATGTTTTTGGCTGCACTTTCCCCCTCACCTCCTTATGTATGCACTCCCGATCCATGGCCCCACCAAGTCATGGGTTATCCTTGTCAGCCTCCTCCTAGCACTGGCCAAAATGACCATCTACAAGACCAGAGAGAGGAGACTGGGTGACGGGGTTTCCTGAGACTTCCGGGGCTTATTTTCAATCCTCCGTCCTCTCACGCATCTGGGTGGAGTTCCTCTGGATGGTGTCTGCTGGATCCCTTACCACCTTTGAGGAGCAGGGGATGCTGTCCGGGGTTCTCTGTTTGGTGTCCCCATCAGGTTGCCTTCGTTTAGTCCTGTGACCTCACTCCTCTCCCTGCTATATCTTTAGTTGTCCCGCATAATTAATTGAGATCCCAGACTTTGTGGATCCTCCCCTTAGGCTGGGGGAGGTCCTTTAACAGTGGACAGGTGAAATCCCGCCCATTTCCAGGATCTCAACAGGACAGGGCTTTGTCTCCTGGATGGAGAAAAAACTCCAGCCACCTGTGATTCCATAGACAGCTTTGTCAGGGGAGCAGCAATACCGGTAGGTAGCTCGTAGCCAGGCTAACATGTTTAATCACTACCAGGAGATAGTCTATCAGGCACCAGTTAGCAGCAAATTCATTATCAGGATTCTGTTCCAATTCCTTAAAGAGATTTGAATTGGTAATAAATTTGTGGCTGGCTGATAAACTGACACATGATACAAAAAACAACAGCTAGACAAATGAAACATGTCAGGACAGCCAAACGCGTGATATGAATACACCAAATAAATGGAATCCTAAGGTATATTAGTGCACCGGGTCTGGAAAACAGCCTAGCATTTATTAAACTTGTCTTCTTCCTTCCATTATCCAATTACATTTCTCACTTATTAAAAGACTGCCTGGACCACTTTCCTTGTTCTCTGTAAGCTGTAAAACTTTACTGAAATCTGGAATAAACAATGAAGACTAAAAATCGACCACACAGTTTGGGAATTTCAGGATGCAAGGCGATGTGGTACCCATCCTACAGGGTCCCTGAGAATTACAGCTGATTGAATGATGGGAAAAGATATCCCCAGACTGGTTCTGTGGCCCCGGAATTTGACATTCCTGCCAGTACCCCAGAACTCAAGAGTACTACAGTCGGCCATTTTGTATGTTCCGCGACTGCCAGCTGAGAACCAAACATCACATAGCTAGGACTCATCTTGGGCCTTTGTAAGCTCAGACAGCTGCATACTTGCAGTTTGTTAATCAGAATGGGAGGATGGGACAGAAAGTTATAGAAAAGAGTGAGTGAACAGCGACCTTGGTTTTAGGCACCTCTGTTATGGCTAGAAATACTAGGAGTGTTTTGAGATAAAGAGTAGTTTGTTGAAATTAGGAGAATTGGTGACCCAGTGGAGGTTGTTATGCTGACCCACTAGGAATCACTATAGGTTATGGGTATTGTCAAAGTTAATTATAAAAGATTAGCTATAATAACTTGGAGCAGTCTGAAGGAGCTTTCCTTCAGGCAAGGAGCTGAAATCTAAATTCCCCATCAGCAGGATGGAAAGAAAGCCCCTGGAAGTCTGGCTGGTGATCACTTGAAACCATCTCAGACTGTGGGTAACTATGTCTGAGATGTCCTAAACCTATTGTGTGTATGTGTGTGCGCTTAAAATCTAATAAGTAGTAGTTTTAGATAAGAGCACACTTGCTTGTATCAATCATTTATCAGACAGAAATTGCTCTGTTCCCACTGATTTATTTCTGACATCGCCTGGAGTGACACAGCTAAGTTACCACTGTTTTGGGTTCTGAAACCTTAGGAAACCATTCATCCATTCCAGCTCCCATCTACAGTTCCCTCCCCTTTATGCTTCTTTTCTGAGCGGCTGAACAACTGACTTCTGTACATACAAACTGTTTGTGGAGATTCTTTCAGATAACTGGCCCCTCCACTTGTGAACAGAGCTACATAGTTCACACCAGCTAAGAAGATGCCCTTCAAATTACTTCCAGTGCAGGTCTTCATGCACAACCAAGTGTATTTGTTTGGAACTAAGTACAAATAAGAGCTGTCACTCTTTTCCCTAGGTATGTTGTTTTTTTATAGTTGGGATCAAAGGTTTTTGCTATTAGGGTACAGGAAAAACTTGGAATAATGATTTATTTTAATGATTCTTTGTGCTTCCCCCACCCTTTCTTCTTTTTTTACTCAGTGGATCTTGCTCAGAAACTAGCCTAAGACAATCAACTTTTATGGGCCTAGTTCAGCAGCTAGATCATTGGTAGCTTCGCACAGGCTCATGATTTCATATTAGCTATATAGTTGTCTTTTTAGTTCATGCACAAAAAGAAAAGGTTTGCTGGGTCTTCTGCTGCCTCCAATAATAATGTTATAAAGTGACACTATAAAACCAGCCATTTGGAAAAGGCTTTCTTCAATTCTTATATATATATAATATAATGTCATTTGGGTAGCGACAGAGCTCACAGTTATAAATGAGTCTTTGATCTTCAGAAGGCTTGCAAATGAGCAGAATACACTTGAATAGCAATTCAAATGACCTGCAAACGGTTGCACGCATCACTGTGCCCTTTGAAGCTGCAGGATTTTATAATTTGTTAAAATTTAATTATTAATTAAATTCAAGGGATGGGGGAAGAAAAATGAGCAACCGTGGTTTAAAACAAGTGTGGTTAGACATTACATAGGGATTGAACTTTGGATGACACCTTATTCTGAAAGAGGTCATGGAGTAGAACTGAGTGAATAGTCTGAAAAAGTATTTGTGAGCAGTTTCGTGGCTTCTAAATAGGAGTTTGCTTTGACTGTGCGTTAGCATATGTTTATAGTGGCTTTTCTGAACTGCAGAAGACTGATGTTGGTCTGTCAGGAAATATTTCATATCCAAGGGAGGAGAGTTTTAGATTTAGAAAAAAATTCCACCCAGCCAGATGGAACCACTTTCCTCAAGAGCCAGAAACCAGTCCACTGGATGGGTTATGCAGATACTCACAGAACAAGCCGGGGAGCGATATACCTATTCTTAGAACTAGAGAAACTCCCATGGTGTGGAAGTAGCTTGTCTGAGGAGAAAGGAAGGAAGGTTTGAAAAAAACAAATCTGTTTGGGGGGAAAGAATCCATTACCATATTAGATTAAATCATCTAACACCTGAGGTTTAAACACCAGATTGAGTGAGGGGGAGGTGGAACTCCCACAAAACAGGTCCAAGCCAGAGCCTCCTCTTTGAACATGTAAGATTTACTTCTGCTTTCTGTGACTCGGCAGAGGAGAGGCATTATCTATTCAGCTTATGGGAAATGTAAATCTAGAATGTTCAGCAAGCCATTTCTGCTCTTTTAAACCCATTTCCCTACATTTTTTCCACCTAAATCTTGTTTTAAGGGATATTCTACAGTTGTGTGGGAGTTCCAAGCAATTCACCACAAGGGGAAAAGGACGCTTCAGCCTTGAAGGAGAGTGTATTTTATGAGATCAAAGCTACCTCTGCAGTCTCAGTCCAAGCATCTATGGCACAGTTTTCTTCCAGCGAGGTATGTTCTAGTGTGAAAGCTTTCTGTTACCAACCTGCCTGGCACCTCAGGTGATCAGTCTAAGGCCGCAGGATAGTTAAAGGAGGAAATGAAGGAGTACACCAAGTGACTAAGTTTAAAGCTTTATTAATAAAATAACTGTGGAGAGTGCTGGGGGTTTCCCATGTCACTCTGAGGAAGGAAGAAAGCATTAGTGCCCAAGCCATAACCCACTTTCATACTCACACACGCACAATCCAAGGCTGGACAAGCCCAGGTGTAACGTAAGAAGAAGAGGGGGAAGGGTGGACGAGAGTTCTGACCTGTGCACAGGTCGTCCAGGATCCGCTGTAGATCTCCAACTTGCTTCCACTCTTGAGAGGGTTTTAAGTCCTGGGGGCATCTTGGTCAGGGCCTCCCACCATTCCCTGTGCCTTCTGCTCTCTGCACCAGTCTGAACTGGCTCTCCGCAGCTCTTCTAGCTTTTCCATAACACACCAGCTTCAGGGTCACAGGGCAGACTATTGAGTCTCACTGTGCCAGCCTTCTGTTTGTCTCCATTCTCATTGCTCAAAGCCAGCTACGGTTGGGATGCAGACTTTTGGCTGCCTGGCACACAAAGAGTGTGTCTGTATATGTCCTTGAGCTTATCATCTCTTGTCGACTGAATTTTCAGATTAATTGTACAAAGGAATCTTTCATTCCACACTCTCACCTTTAACCCTTCCCAACCAACAATCCACTACATATAAAAACATTAGTAATATACACCACTGGTGCTTGCCCAGCGGACCCCACGAGGGGTGCGGGGGAGAGGTAGTTTGTACTGTGACACTATATGGCTACAGGGGAAACTCTTCAAGGGAGACACCAACAAGCCTAAGGAGAGAGATGAGCTGAAGTGTAGTCAGGTAATGTGAATGCTTGTGGAATCCAAGGTTTCATATGAATGTTCTCAGAAAATGAACTTTGGCCCATTAGACTGGACAAAATAAAATTCAGGAGCAATAGTTTAGAAGGTTTAGGGAGCACAATCAATGCCATACAATGTACGTAACTGATCACACAGGGTGGAATTCACCCTTGTAAAGCACAAGACCTGGGGAAAAGGCAAACTTCCCATTCACTTGATGGGACCTGAGTTAGGCCAACACTGAGTGCTTTTGAATATTCTACCCTAAGGCAGGATTTTTTCATGAAAAAATAAATATTAGGAAAGAATTTAATGTTTTTAGCTGCAGACAAGGAGTAAAACCCAACGCTGTCCAGTGAGCTCTTCATCACAGCACCATCTAAAGATGGACAAATAAAAGGTTTGATGGAAACTTTATTTTCACAAATTGTCCAGATCTTGGTTTTCTTGAATTTATTTATTAGCCACAGTTTTTCATCACATAATTTTCATGGTGAACTTTTGATCATTGCAAGTATTTGTTAATCCACTTTCAGACTTTGAGATTGCATATTTTGGGTCACATTGTATGTTTCTGTTCCATGACTTTCATTGGATGGGCATTGCTCTGAGAAATAGGTCTGCCACGCAAAGAGTGCTTACTAGTTGAAAATGTTGCTGGGGACCTAATTGTTGTTGCTGAAATAATTTGGTGACTCTGATCTTTTCTTTGACTCAGATGCGGCTAATGGAACTGACTTAGCTCTGCGCTGTGACAAACAGAACGATCCTCCTTCACAGTAACAAATTCACTGGCTGAGCCAAAAGCCACCACTCTCAATTTCCCCACTTCACCTCAAATCACTCTTGAGCTCCCTCTGTTTCCCCTCGATGAAGCGGCAGACTGCCTGAGCTGGCACTAGGTGGACACAGATGGCACTGCCATCTGCATGTGTTCTGTACCAGTTGTTGGGCTTGGTCTTTTGACAGTGAGGAAGGATGGGAGGGAAGGACAGTGGGCCCTTGAGGGCGTTTAATAGACAGAAGAGTGGGTGGGTGAGGTTCTGTGGTCTGTGATATGCAGGAGGTCAGACAAGATGATCATGATGGTCCCTTCTGACCTTAAAGTCCATGCGGTTCTCAGACAGCACTAACCTGGGCTTCCTTCTGATCGATGGGACTTTGGTGACTCTGGCCAGGGAAGGGGCAGCAGAACAGGTGGTAACATGTCCTTCTATATTAAAATTGGCTGATTAACCAGAAGTTTCTACAGAATGTGTGCGCATTGCACAGGAATGTCTTTGGCCAACTTTCTGTGCAAGGATTTCTCTCAGTTTGGTATTTTTTCATACTGAATATTTTTAAACAGGCTATTAAATTGCGGGCTAGAGCCATGAGATTTCACAAATGCATGGAACACAACAGTAGTGTGAACTCCCACCTCAAATTACATTTTTGAGGTATAGCAGATCCTCACGGAAACTGACAAACCACAGCATCTATAACTTCCTTAACTTTGTCTTGGGAATGCCGTGCTAATTGTAGGAGGTGCAGCTAGCTGTAAGTAAGATGTGGTGTGAAAACTCCTTCCCCAATGCACAGAAAGAAGCCACAAGTAATTTGTAATCACTTCTGTGTTGCTGTGCCACTTGAAGCATTATCCAGCTCACGCTCAGTCCAAAAAACTCATCAATATAAAAGTCCATCAGGTAAAAGAAAACTAATGTGTTAGTTTCAACATTGCTGTTGAAGGCAGATAATTTAGAGAAGGATGGTCCAGTGATTAGGTTCCCTAGCTTTGTTCTTAGAAGACCAGAGTTCAGTTCCTTGAGTCACCATAAACTTCCTCTGTTATGTTGGGCAAGACAGTTAAACTCTCTACCCCAGGAGTGGCCACTGTTTTTTTGTCAAGATCCAGACTCCAGAGAAACATTTTTCACTCCCCCAAGTGTCCCTGTTCAACGAGCACATACAAAGCTGTGCCATATACCCAGGACATATTGCAGGGGCAATCAATATGGGGACAGTAGGCCAAATCCAGACTTCCAGAGGCTTTTGACCTGACCATGAAACTCAGGGGGAGGAGGGATCCGGCCATCAGCAGGACCTGCCAGTACTGAAGGGGAGACTAAGGCAAGACAGAAAATATGGGACAATTTCCCCATTTTTTAAAAAGAGTCGGGACACCTGCTGGAGGGCTTAAATACGGGATTATCCCTTTAAAAATGGGACATCTGGTCACTCTATTTAAAGGGATTGGTGCAGAAGGATTGTCTTGCAGCAATGGCAGCTCAGAGAAGTTCCACTGAGGGAAATTTTTTAATTTTTTTAAGTGAGCCACCTGATTTGCTTTGGGTCTCCTAGGGTCCATCTGCCAGGCAGTAGAAGACCTGTGGCATGGCCATGGCTGGTTTAGGTCAGCTGACTCATACTTGCAAGGGCTGGGGCTTCAGGACTAAAATTTGCAGTGCAGACATTCGGGCTTGGGCTAGAGCTGGGCCCCAAAACTCCACAACTGGGGGGAAGATCTCAGACCCCAGGCTCCAGCCCATCCACCTATGTCTACTCTGCAATTTTTAGCCCCACAGCCTGCGCCCTGCAAGCTCAAGTCTATTGACTCAGGCGCTGAGACTTGGTGCCACAGGTTTTTGATTACACCGCAGCTCTTCCCCTTGTGATGGGCATTACCTGCCATGGAATGTCTCCAAGAAGTACCCGCTTTGGCATGTAACCACGATTTTTCCTAAGCCATGGTGCCTTTGCATCCAGGAAGGTGACTCCATTAACCCTTCTCAGCTAACCTCCAGCAGGAACTGATTATTGTCTGAGTTGGTAAGTGCTAAGCCACACCAGTTGAGGTCTGCCCTAGCAATGTCCTGGATCTGGATCCCTACGTACCTGGTTTTTCTGAGGTACGTATACACAATGGGCCAGAGGTTAAGCTGGTTTAAATGACCATCGCTCTCCTGAAATGATTTACACCAGATGAGGATCTGGCCAAGTATTGCAGTTTAGAAAGTTGACTTGAAAATAACACAATGTCTTTGTTGGAGTCGAACATTTTGGTCACTGGTTGATTCCTACGTGTCTTTCCAATCCCTTGACATTTTCTGTCCTGAGCACAGTATTACAACAGTCTTACCTGCTGGTTCGTTCCCCGGTATTGACACATTTTCTAACAACAGCTGACATGACTGACAGTTGAACTCTCTTTTGCTTTATTTGCTTTGAAAGGTTACTAACTTGAGTGGAATATATTTAGCAAGTCACACCTTTGGCCTGTGATATAACCTTTGTAGCATCAGTAGAGAGAAAAGTTGCCTTCAATACTGAATATCCTCACACAGTATTGTGTGGAGGGATCCCCTTGTAAGACTGGAATTGGGGGTGAGGCTCCCAGGAACTGAAGTCAAAATGTTTTTGTTCAAAGGGTTCCCATCTCATTGCAATTCCATACGTGGCAAACATACCATTGCACTGCAAGTGCACAAGCAAAGGATTGTTCCAATGGCTGGATGAACGAGGGGGCTGCCAGAAGAGAGATCAGAGCTGGGTGTGGGGGGGCTCTTGCTTCTCAGCATGGAGATGGTGGGATGCCCAGGCAGTACGTGGTCTCCTTCGTGGTGAGCACAGAGTGGAGTTGGAATGGGGTGCAGCCTGGCCGTTATTTTAACGGACGTGGGAGCAGCATTTTTGTTCTTGGAGACAACTATGTTTTATGCCAGCCAACTCCAGGCTGTGACCAAGTGTGACCAAGAATGAGTGACTAGTACAAAAGTGACCAAGAATGTAACTAGTATCTTTCCTTGGAATGACTTATTGTTAGGGCCCTACCAAATTCACGGCCCATTTTGGTCAATGGCATGGTCATAGGATTTTAAAAATAGTAAATTTCATGATTTCAGCTATTTAAATGTGAAATTTCATGGTGTTGTAGGGTTCTGGCCCAAAAAAGAGTTGGGAGGGAAAGGAGGTATCACAAGGTTATTATCGGGGGATTGCGGTGCTGCTACCCTTGCTTCTGTGCTGCTGCTGGCAGTGGTGTTGCCTTCAGAGCTGGATGGCTGGAGAGCGGTGGCTGCTGGCTGGGAGCCCAGCTCAGAAGGAAGATGGGTGGCCAGAAGGAAGGACGGCCTCGTATGGTATCGCCATCCTGACTGCTACGCTGCTGCCTTCACAGCTGGGCTCTCAGTCAGCAGCTGCCATTTTCCGACTACCCAGCTCTGAAGGCAGCAGTGCAGAAGCAAAGGTGGCATGGTGTGGTATTGCCACTCACCTGCTCTGCTGCTGGCGGGAGGCCACCTTCAGAGCTGGGTGCCCAGCCAACAGTTGCTGCTCTCTGGCCACCCAGCTCTGAAGGCAGCACAAGAAGTAAGGGTGGCAATACTGTGACCTCCCTAAAATAACCTTTCAACCCCTCTGAAACTCCCTTTTGGATCAGAACCCCCCTGAAATCTGTATAGGAAAGGGCAAAAGACCAGACTTCGCGGCAGGAGACCAGATTTCACGCTCCGTGATGTGTTTTTCATGGCCGTGGGTTTGGTAGGTCTCTAGGTATTGTGAATGAGTGGCCACTGTTGGGCTAGCCCTGGTAGCCTCCACATAGTCTTTCAAGCAGTTTTTTGCCTCAGTTTCCCCACTTGGACTGCTCAATAAACTCCGCACTTCTTTCTGTGGCCAAAAATACCCCTCCCAAGGGTCTAGGCTTAGGAACATAAACATAAAATCGAAATAAAAAACCAAGCCCCAAATTCAATTTCTACAAAAATCCACCCAAAGTCCAAGTTTCTCTTCACACCTGGGGCTTTCCTGCTTTCCTGCCTGGCTGGAGTGTCAGTCCCAGCTCCAGGACTCAGGAGTGAGCAGGCTCCAACAGAAACAGTCTCTAGTCTCCTTTAGCTCCCTTCACTGCAGCCTTCTACTGCTCTTAGAGCAGGAATCATTTGGTCTTGCTCAGGTGTGTCTCTTTAGTAATCAGGGTTGGCTGGCCCCAGGCCTCCAGCCCTTAAGAGACAAGCCACCCTGTTACACTTACCTGATGCTTGAGTTAATACCTTAATGATGGCATATACCGACTTACACGACTACTAGTTCTATCACTGGTACCCCAGCAGGCGTCTGGATGCTTTAAAGCAAATGGAGAGAAAGTGAAGGAGCAAGTCTACATCCAGTCTATATACACACGCACACACATTTCATCCAGCCCTCTTCCCTATCCACGTGAATCCCCTGCAGCCCATTTTAAAACAGACATTGAAATCTCCGTCCTGCACATGCAGTGGAGACCTTACATAAACCGGGGGGGCTCAGACTTTCCCGTACTAGAACTTCCCACCAGGATACCTCTCCCATCTAACCAGGATGGGGCCAGGTCCCATTTAGCAACATGAAAAGGGCAGGTGGCCGCAACCCCCTTGGGCATTGTTAACCCATCAAATACACCCGTGACTCCTCCCCCATTCTCCTATCATGTCTCCTTCCTGCAAGAGCTTTGGGCATGGACTTTCTTTACAGCGAGGGCCAGGCATCTCCTCCATGTTCTGTTTGTGCGAATGCGCACTACATATCAGGCTGAGAGCTGGGAGCCTTGGGCTGAGCAGACGGAGCGCGTATGGCTGAAGAGGGGGACAGGAGAAAACATTCCTAATGCAAATGAAGAGCCACCGGGTGGCCCCCTGGCCTCTCGGAAGCAGTGGCTTGTCCTGTCCCTCTTAAGTCAATTCCAAACTTGTTGGTTCGGTTCAGACTCTCATCACTAGGGAAATGTGAATTTCTTGTAGTTCTTCTGTGTGCTGGGCAGAGTGCCAGGCCACAGAATGAGATTCGTCTTCTTGTCTTCCACAGTTTTATAGGCAGAAGTTTTAATCATGTGGCTTGAGAGCAATTAATTTTATCAAAGCACCTGTTCGGTTTTTTCATTGCTAATTACAATCTTTGATTCACTCTCCTGAGAAGCAGCTTTGAATGACACAGGCTTTTCTTCTGTTTAGGATCTGGTTGTCAGATGACTGTGATGGGCAATTCATAATGACCTCCTCCTCCTTTTGCAAAACATTTACCACCCGTGTTCTTTAAACAAACCTGGGCCATACTGATCCCTTCTGTAACACTACGGACTTACACCAGGGATGAATCTGATTCCATGTGTGTCTGAAAGCAAACCGGTCACCAGCACTTACCCGTATGCCACCTTGTTGACTAGGACTAGAGATATTTTCATGAAACCGTCACCACAAAAAAAGAGCTTTTAGACCTTTCACAGACGACGATTGCTTCTGGAAGGGGATTATTGATGAGGGGCTAGGTACTTACTGCATACAACATTATTTATTCGGATTATAATAGAGCCAAGAGCTCCCATCCAGCATCAGGGTCCCCTGGTGCTTAGGGGCTGTACTAACAACTAAGGAAAAATACAATCCTTGATCAAGAGAGCTCACATTAGGAGTGGTGGAAGTGCCCTAAAAGTGGGAGGGCCACAAGTGACCAAACTGTGGCCCCGCACCGCCCCCTGAAGTCGCACCTCTTTTCCCAGAGTTCCCCCCCTCGTGCCACAGAACACAACAGGCAAATGAATGAGGGTTTCATGGGAAGGATGGGAAGGATAGCAAGGACAACAGTAAATCAAGCACGTTCTGCACTAATAGAGAGTAGTCACAGCCCCCTAGCCGGGGTGAGCAGGTGAGATTGTGTAGGAATCATGGCAAAGTTGAGTCTTTGAGGGATGTGAAGGTGTTGGCTTTCCAGATTTTGATGGGAAATTTTCCCACAAGTAAAAAGCAGCATAGGGAAAAACATGGAAGAATGATAGTATAGGTAACGGTAGGATGCATCAATCCCATGCATTTCCTGATGGTTGTTGAACTGGTTACTGTATATGAGCAGTGTCCAATACGTTCACCACTAGGTATTGAATTGTGGCTAACACATGAGCAATGCATTGGTGTATTGAAGACACTTTTTCTGCGGTAAATGTTATAAAATCCAAGTACAGGTCAAGAAAAATAATGCAAATGTCACTCTGAAGTAATTTTATATTAGTAGTACCTATTAATATTATTTTGTTCTATCTAGTTATTTATATATTAATAAAAATTATTTGAAATGTCCTTTGTAGTACTTTTTTAAATCCTTTTGGAAAATGTGGCGAATAAGAAAAATTCTAACCCACAAGTGTGGCTAGCATTGAATTTCTATTGGACACCACTGCTGTATATGATGTCCTGGGCTTCAAAGTCTGATCCTGAGGGCTGCTAAACTTTTTTAGCTCCCCTTGAAGTCAATAGGAATGGAAGGTGCTTAGCACAGGAAGCAGCCTGTTTCTAGCAGCAACATATGCCTCAGACATCCAATACTAAAAATGGTAGCGCAGGTCAGCTTATGAGCCCATTGTCGGGGATTTGTGTAGGACCAACAGAGCTGGCTGAACAATGGAAAAATATCTCAGAAGATTTTTGCTAGATTTTGTCTTCCATATTTCACTGAAATTTTCCAAAATATTTCAGGGATCTGATGTCCCTAACAAAGTGACCCAGCTTGGGGAAGGAGCCAAATTTCTTTGCATGAAGCAGTAATGAAAAAAAATACAGCCACTCCAAGAATTACAAAAAGAAAATCACGATGCATGCTAAAGCTTTTGTTTTTTCCTTAGTAGAATATTAGTTAGGGTCTAACCAGAGTCAAAGAAATCCAAATTTGGACTGAAGAAAAAATATACACTGTTAGCCTGGGCACTAATGAAATCTTGGGTTATGTCAGATGTTTCACTGTGAGAATTCTTGCTACCAGATTAGGACGTTGCTGAATTTTGGTCTCCTCCTGCCAACCAGAGCACTCCTAGATACATAGCCTGAAGGTCAGAAGGGATCACCGCAATCATCTAGTCTGACCTCCTGCATACTGCAGGTCACAGAACCTTAGCCCCTTCTGTGATAGACTCCGAACCTCTGGCTGAGTTAACAAAGTCCTCAAATCATGGTTTAAAGATTTCAAAGAGTCCTGTGGCTCCTTAAAGACTAACTAAAGTATTCAAGCATAAGCTTTCGTGGGCTAATACCCACTTCGTCGGATGCAGTGGGTATTAGGACACGAAATCTTATGCTTCAATACTTTAGTTAGTCTTTAAGGTGCCACAGGACTCTTTGTCATTTCTGCAATTCCAGACTAACACAGCTACCCCTCTGATTCTAAAGATTTCAAGTTACAGATCATTTGCAATTTACAAATTGCAATTGCAATTCTGGATGTAGAGAAGTCCTGGACTTCATTAGCTAGAGGGATTAGACAGTTGCTCAGATCCACGAAGGTGTTTAGGCACCTAACTCCCATTAAAATCTATGGGAGCTAGGCACCTAAATCCCTTTGAGGATTTGGGGGCCAGATACCAGGGTGAAGAGCTTGATACAAGAACCTTAATAGAACAGGCTAGATGAAGCCCCCACGATGGCGAAACTTACTGTGGCATGATCTCCCTGCTGTAGAGCTGCAAGTCTCAGTATGCATGCCCGAGCATATACCGAATCTCAGTAGTCACAACTACTCCTTGATTCTAATTTCCATCTCTCGAACCTCAAAGGATTGAAGACATAAAATGAAAAACTATTGGCTTCAATTAATTCTGCTCGCAGAAACAACACAGTTCATGTGCTCGAAATGGCTTTAAGAAACAACCGGAAAAAAATAAACTGTAGTTGGAGGAGTTTATGGCCCTCAATTCCAAGCAATGTTTCCACTCAATAACAATGTCCAATAAATTCTAGGCGATGTTTCCAATTAATAATGATGTCCAGACTTCCATATTACCTGTCACTGAGGAGATAGCAATATATGGGCAAATTACTTTAATTCTTCTCAGTTCCCATTAGCATATTAAACTACAATTATAATATTCTCATATTTCAAACATTCTGATGTTTTTACCACATAACGTATCTTTCTCTTTTACCTCTTTCCATGAGGTCTGCAGAAAAAAAAGTACACTCATCTGCATAGCACTTCATTGGCTTTGAAGAGGCTGAATTTGCTATTAAGAAACCAATATTTTACCATCTACACAAGAAAGGGACAGTTTTAATTGCGTCTAATACCAGGTTAGGTTCTTTTTTCATTTTTCAAAGTTAGCAGCTGACCTGGCTTCAGATTGGTTGCCGACAGGAAAAATAATTGAGTGTCTCCAGATCAATAGGGAAAGTGATTTTGTTTTAGGGCAACTGCACTGGAGAAAGCCAGCTATGGTGTCTCCCATTAGACACCCAGAGTCAAAGAGCAGGCGTTCAGTGAGCAATGCTGGGAACCGTGCAGAGTCAGACTGTACCGCCCAGGGGAGAAGGGCAGACCCTGCCCCCAGCCCCTTGTGTAGCACAGGTAAAGTTGTCCAGACTTTGGGTCCAGACCGGATACCCCAGAGGGCATGAACAGAACAGGTAATTATCAAATGATCCATCCTGTCGCCCATTCCCAGCTTCTGACAAACACCATTCTTGTCCATCCTGTCTAATAGCCATTGATGGACCTATCCTGCATGAACTTATCTAGTTCTTTTTTGAACCCTGTTATAGTCTTTGCATTCACAGCATCCTCTGGCAAGGAGTTCCACAGGTTGACTGTGTGTTGTGTGAAAAATATTTCCTTTTGTTTGTTTTAAACCTGCTGCCTATTCATTTCACGTGTTGATCCCTAGTTTCAGTGTTATGAAAAGGATACAGAAGGACAAGCGGACAGTGTGAAGAAACTGCTTTTTGCCCCCACACAATGCATATAGACTGACTATGAAACTCATTGGCACATTATGTCATGGAGGCTACACATTTACAACATTCAAAGAGGTATTGGACATTTCTATGAATAACAAGAATATCGAGAGTTATAATAGCTAAAGGTAATAAAAAGTACGGGGAGGGAGATTTCATATTTCAGAGTATAAACCAATCTATAAGTATTGGGGATTAGTGTCAGATCTTCTTGGTGTATGTGTGTGTGGGAGGGAGGGGAAGGGCAGAGGACAGATTAACCCACATCTGCTCACTGGGACATTTCTTGCACCTCCCTTTTGAAGCATTTGGTGTTGGCCAGTGGACCAGAGGTTTGACCCAGTATGACAATTCCTATGTTCCTAATTGCAGACAGTTTTTCTCAGGTCAGGAAAATGGATCCATCCTCAGCAGGTATAAATCCGCAGAGCTCCATCAAAATAACAAGGACTATACCAATTTGTACCAGCTGTTCCACTTACTGGCATTCTGTAGGATATGGTACTCTACAAGATATTGCTACCTATTGCGCAAGTCAGCTGCTTTGTCTATTCCGCTTGACATTTTGCAGGGTTATTGAGTTAAATGGTTCAGCGGGAGGATATGTAAAAAGTTAATGTAATTCTGTTTTAACAACACTGATTAATTGTGCCAAGCTTTAGGGAGTAAAGAATTGTGCTCTGAGAACTAAGGCAGAGAAAAGAAATATATTGCTATGGCTTTATACTTCGAGGTCAGTTTCTTGCTTTTTTAATTTTTTGATTTCTGTTACACTTTTGTGCTTCTCTTCCCCAAATGGGAGAAAGAAAATTTGTTCCTGCATTACCACGTGTGGTTTGCTGTTCTAAAAACAGAGGGATGATGTTTATATTCTAAGGACTATGCATAGAGACCTTTTTGTCCGTCACATTTTGGCATAAGCAAGTAGAATTGTGTCTGTGAAGCAGACATGACACATATTGCTATTGCAACGTGACCAAACACATAAAGTAACAGCTTAATTAATAGGGGAAAACATTTAAATATAAAAATGCATGTGAAAAACTATGCAATATTATTTTTATCTAGTGTTTTAGATTTTCCTAGAATGTCCCTAGCTGGGACCTCAAAAGCAGGTTTCAATTCAAAGGGAATAGTTCTGTCTGAGCTACAAACCAGTAACAAATAGAGTTTATAAAGGAAGTGGGATTAGAAAGGAAGGATAGATTTTCACTTAAGACACTAGACTGGACTCAGGACACCAGGATTCAATTCCCAGCACTGTGTAGCCTCAGGCACTCTGTCTGCACCTGAGTTCCCCATATATAAACTGTCTATTTAGATCACAAGCAATTCAGGGCAGAGTCTGTCTCTTACTATCAGCATGTTAGCAACAAGAAGAAGGTCAGGGAAAGTGTGGGTCCCTTACCAATTGGGGGAGGCAACCTAGTGACAGATGATGTAGAAAAAGCTGAAGTGGTGTTTTTTGGGGGTTTTTTTGGCCTTGATCTTGACAGACAAGGGCAGCTCCCAGACTGCTGCACGGGGCAGCACAGTATGGGGAGGAGGTGAGCAGCCCTCCGTGGTGAAAGAACAGGTCAAGGACTATTTAGAAAAGCTGGACGTGCACAAGTCCATGGGGCCGGATCTAATGAATCCAAGGGTGCTGAGGGAGTTGGCTACTGTGATTGCAGAACCATTGGCCATTATCTTTGAAAACTCATGGTAATTGGGGGAGTCCCTGATTGGAAAAAGGCAAATCTAGTGCCCATCTTTAAAAAAGGAAAAAAAGAGAACCCACGAGACTACAGACCAGTCAGCCTCACTTCGGTCCCCGGAAAAATCGTGGAGCAGGTCCTCCAGGAATCCATTTTGAAGCACTTGGAGGTGAGGAAGATGATCAGGAACAGTCAGCATAGATTCACCAAGGGCAAGTCATGCCTGACTAACCTGATTGCTTTCTCTGATGAGATAACTGGCTCTGTGGATATGGGGAGAGAGGTAGATGTGATATATCTCAACTTTAGCCAAACTTTCGATACAGTCTCCCACAGTATTCTTGCCACCAAGTTAAAAAAGTATGGATTGGATGAATAGACTATACGATAGATAGAAAGCTGGCTAGACTGTCGGGGTCAACGGGTAGTGAGGTTAGGTTAACCTGCAGAACCGAGTAGATATAACTACTCTACTGTTTTGTCTTTGCACCTAGAACTCAGAACTGCATTGTACAGTAAATCAGCCTCCAAACCACGTCCCCCAACCATGCTTCGAAGGAAAATACATGGAGGTGAAAGTGGGCCGGAATGGGCCGGAACTGTGTACCGGGAAGACGGGTCAGCCGGTACAGCCCATACGCAGCCCACGTTAAAACACAGCCATTGCTGCCCCTTTTGCCCCCCAGTCAGCGGCCCTGCTGGTATGATCCCTAAAGATCTGCCACGGCAGTGATTTAACATTGCTGCCCCTTTCCCCCGTGTCAGGGCTGCCGAGGAGCGGGGCGGGAGAAAGAGGTAGCTCCCCCGGGGCCCGACAATTTAAAAGGGCCCAGGGCTCTCAGGTATCTGCTACCACTGCCACAGCAGTGGCTGGAACCCCAGACAGTGCAGGCCAGGCAGCTCTGAAGAGCTGGCTGTGGGAGGCTGCCCCCCAACCCCGCCCCTTCTGCCTGGGGTCCCGCCGTACCAGGAAGACTTTTAAGTTACTTTCACCCCTGAAACCACATCATAAATACACGGCAGTTTGGTGGCACAGACCACAGACAAGAAACTTGGGAAATGAGGAATCAGAGGGGTAGCCGTGTTAGTCTGGATCTGCAGAAGTGACAAAGGGTCGTGTGGCACCTTAAAGACTAACTAAAGTATTGAAGCATAAGCTTTTGTGGGCTAATACCCATAATGCATCTGACGAAGTGGGCATTAGCCCATGAAAGCTTATGCTTCAATACTTTTGTTAGTCTTTAAGGTGCCACAGGACTCTTTGTCGCTTCTTGGGAAATGGACTGACTCAGTAACCCCGAGACTCTGAATGAACAAAACAAGACAGTTAATTAGTTTGACAGAATTATATTCAGGCATTCTACTATCTGTGGAGCCCTTGGCCTTAGCTAAGAGCTTCTAATCAGAGCAGATTTCCCAATAAATGCTAAACTTAAAGCTTTAGCTCTAATCAGGATATATCTAAATATAGTGCTGACTGTCATGACAAACACAAAGGACACGCGCCTCGACTCTAACTTTAACTTTTTCAATTATTGCAAGTTCTTCAAGACATGTAGATCAATAAGGTAGCAGTTGATTTGCAGCTTGTTTAATCTTTTTTCTACAAGGCTTGCAAAAAAGTTTCTATTTTATCGTGGGATTTTTTGTTTTGTTTTGATAGTCAGAAAAAGTTGATTACAGGGGATGAGTGAGGCATTGCTGTGCTAAGCAACATCATATGTAACCCCGTTTCCTATTTGGTTTTTTTCCCCCATAATTATTCCAACTCTTGCCATGTTGACTGTATATTTTTGTATCCCTAGCATGTCTCTATTTCAGCTGAATATTGACACTAGCTTATTCAGGTTGTTTATTATGTTAACTCCAGCCTATGGTTCTCTTTTTTTAAAATATGTGGAACTCCTAAGTCATTTTTAGCTCCAGAATGAAGAATCTTTTGAATCAAATAATGCAATCTCTGACTTTGGACATATTTCCTCTACATTTGTGACTTCTGTCTTCTTCCTCCTCCAAGACCACATTATAATTATTGTACAATTCATTCTAATCAATCACCAAGCTTAACCATGACCTACCACAACAAATGCAACCGAAAGAACAAATGCTACTAAAAGTGGCCAAGATCCTTCATCTCTGGCCAGGAGCAAATCATTAGATACCCTCAATAATACTGATTCTCAGCAGTGATATGTTCCAAAACCTGCCTGGCGGTTTCCAAACAAATCAGAATAAGCAACTGATGATGATGTTTTTCAATAATTTTGATTTAAAAAAACACAGCGTGGATGGTAGAGCAAAATCTGAACTGGCTATTAAGGCTGATCTACCTGTTTATAGTACTGTACATAAGTGTATGTGTTCCCCACACTCTTTGTAACTCAAACTTTACCCACACAGAAGACATGCATGCAGTCAGGGAGTTGAAAGGGTGAGTGTGGAGACTCACGCATCTGACTGATTTTCAGTTCCATCTATAAAAAAGAAGGCAGGTGTGACAGAGAGGCCAATTGGTGGCTTACTACTCTGGGTCAGCAACTACAAGATAAGGTCATGTAAGGCATCATAGACAAACTGGTAACACGCTGCTCCCGAAAATCATTGTGTGGTGTTGTCACAGTCTCTACCCCTGTATTCACCCCTTGTGCCCTACTGTAATAAGTTTAGTACCAAGTATACCTTTTGAAATATCATTTGAGAATTCATGATTTTCTGGACAATATTGTCCTGATAAAATGTGTGTGGCAACACAGTATGTGAAGTTATTAGAGTGTATTGTACAGTGTTATTAACATGTGTTCCAAACAGACATTGGGAAACAGATCTGTCTCAAACAAAGGAATGTGTGGTCAGCTTAATTTGCATTTAAGCCGTAAACAGAGTCATCACATACAAAAGGGTTGCAACGAGTGGGAAAACCAGCAGGCGATATCCTCTGCTGGAGACTTTTGGGCTCCTGAAACTCCGATGGAAATATTTTCTAAGAGCAGGGCTGACACAATAAAAATGAAGAACAAACACCCCAAAACTCCTCGTCACCTCTCTCACTCTTTGTCCATTGATTCAGTGCACCGGAGGGAACAAAGGAAGCAGCCATTACACAGAAGAAGGGGTCCTGGCCCAGACGTTTGGCCAGTAAGGCTATTGAGACCATGTGGTGAGAGAAACTTTGCTTTGAATTTAGGCTAGTTTGTTAAGTTAGGCATTAATTGCATTTTTTCATCTTTTTTTTCTCTTGTAACCATTTCTGACTTTTATGTCTCATTATTTGTATCCCCTTAAAAATCTCTGTGTAGTTAATAAACTTGTTTTATTGGTTTATCTAAACCAGTGTGCTTGGATCGAAGTGCCTGGGAAACTCCATTTGGAGTGTCAGGATTTGTGCATATCATTTCTATGAATAGACTGTGGACTTTGTATGAGCTTGTATTGTCCAGGAGAATCATAGAATGGTAGGACTGGAAGGGACCTCGAGAAGCCATCTGGTCCAATTCCCTGCACTCATGGCAGGACTAAGTATTATCTGGACCATCCCTGACACATGAGAGCGCTGGGCAGTACAAGACGTACACCTCTGGGGAAAAGTCAGGCGCTGGGGGTGTGCTGCATTGTAATTGAGGCTAATGAGAGCCAAGGTAGAGCTGGCAGCCTGCAAATCACACACATGCATGTTTGGCGGCTGCTTATGAGCCATCTAGCCTGGAGACTACTGTAGCAAAGCAATGTAAAGGGCACCCCGTAAGAGGGCTGGGGTGACACAGCTATTGATCAGTCTAGACTGTACACAGAGCATGTCACAGGTGTATGTGTGGGTGTGCACAAAGAGTTAAAATACATGCTAGAATTCTGTTCTTAAAATGTGTTTGGTAAGCTGTGCAGAAGCCCAGTCTGACCTAGACAAAGGAATGTGCATTTGCTTGTCTGACCAGCCTGTTCATCAGACAGCGACAATGAAGGTACATTTACATGCAAGGTAAGCAAATCCATCAAGAGAGCAAGTGGAGAAAGATGATCACTTAATCTCCATGGGTGAAGCCCTCCAGCCTTTTGAAGCAGGGTCAATGAACGTTGGGAAGGCATAAGGAGAGAGAAAAAGCTATTTTAGCATCCTTGACCAGAAGGGCCAAAGGAACTGAGCACTTTGAGCTCTGTGAATAGAGTCTGATCAGTAATGCTGGACAGGAGCCAGGGCGAGAAACGTGTCTTTGAACAAAACAAGCTAATTTGTTAAGCCAGGTTTTAGTTTGAGGAGCGTATGTGTGTAACCATTTCCATTGTTATCCCTGGTGCTCGGTATCACTTAATAACTATGTCCTTTCCGATGCACCTGATTTACTTTGACTATTAACCAGTCAGTGCACTGACTGAAGGGGTGGACGTGTTAACCCCCCTCAAGCTAACAGGCTGCAGTGCATTCTTTAAGTAAAGACGCAAGAGACTTAACTTCTGTTAGTGTTCAATAATGTGGCTGGACACGACAGGGAGACATCTCTGGGGAAATTGGGAGATGGGTTTCCCTGGTTGTTACCCACAAGGCAAGGCTTGGGCTGGCAGAGTACTGAAGAGTTTGCTGGCACATCAGATGAGCTGATGTGTCAGGGTGTTGTCACGCACAACTCCCACTCGCTGGGGCTGAGAGGGGTAGCATAGTAACTCACAATTCTGAGAACCCCTGCAGGTTGTCACAATGGGTCTTCTGGGAATGCACGCTGCAGCTCAGGAAGCTTTGACTAGCTAGGAAGGAACAGGATCAAGGGGTACGCTAGTGGCATTGAGGCTGCTGTGGCACCTCAGGCCATTGCTGACTTAGACAACTGAGAAGAAGCTGTGAACATCCTCAAATGACAACATGGAGATCTTGGTGCAGGAGCAGAGGTGGGTAGGGAAGTGTATGGGGACAAAGTCGGCACAGAGTCACCTTTACAACCAGTACCCCGGACACTTCCATAACGATGGGGATGGGGGGATCAGAGTGGCTATCCTGACTCTGTGCCACCTAGAGGTACCCCTGCACCATGGGACAGGAGGCAGGAGGGTGGGGTGTGGGGAGAGGCTCAGGGGTACAGGCTCCAGGCGGTGCTTACCTCAAGCGGTTCCCAGAAGCAGTGCCATGCCCCTTCTCTGGCTCCTACACGGAGGCGCGGCCAGGCAGCTCTGCACGCTGCCCCTGCACAAGCACCACCCCTGCAGCTCCCATTGGAGCACTGGAGGGAGCCATTGGAGTGTGTAGGAGCTGGAACGGGGCCATGCCATGGCTTCCAGGAGCTGCTTGGAGCGGCCCCTGGCCTTGCTTCCTAGCGGACGTGCTGGAGGAGGTTCAAGCCCCAGACATTGCTAGCTCAAGGGCCAGTTTAAAATGACTGGCAGGCCAGATTCCGCAGGCCATAGTTTGCCCAGCCCTGCTCCAACTCATGGATCACCGTAAGACAGCCCCCGGCAACTCAGACTCGTTTGATACATGCCTAGACAAATTGCATTATTGCTAATGTTTTGAATCAGATCGTATTATCCATTCAATTAGTGTAACATATGAATCAATTTCCCAATTAGTTTTGAGATCTGCTGCTTTTATTATCTGAGTTATTGTCTTTAGAAAGACAAAGCCAGAACCTCATGGACACGACATCTGGACCTTTGCTGGGAACTGCAAGCTGTGTGAGTCAGCCTTCCTGAGTCCGAGTCCTGGATCTGCTGTTAATTTGATGCAAGATGTCTTTGCAAGATGGGGGTGGGGAGACACGTGGATGGAACGGTTATTTTGAGCCCTCTCTGGTTCCTACAGAGAAGCAATTGGGTGAAGAGGACCAAGGAAAAAATATCTTAAAATTCATCAGAATGCACCTGTAGCCCTCTGGTGAAGAGAGGCCAAGAGACCCAGATTCCTGTCTTGATTTGAGGAATTGTCCCGTGAAAATTTATTTAACACTTTGCAGATCTGAGCGTAAGCCACTGGGTTCCATTCCTCCTGTAGCAGGTGCATCTGGTGACAGCAGGAATAGTTCTCTCTCCCTGGCATTCAGCACACATTCTCACAGGGGGTACCGCATCTTGTAGCTGATGGAGAGTGTAAACTACATAAGTGTTACCGAATGCTCCAACAGAAAACCCAATCTTTGGGCAGTCTTGTTCTCCCCATCTTGGGCAGAATATGCTTTCACTTCCATTGCTTTCTTAGGAAAGCGAGACTGCTCTTGCAACCCCCATGCAGAAAATTAAAGTTCCAGAAGTATGTCAAAGAACTTCTGTAGTTATATTGAGTCAAAAGGTTTTAACTTCACACATTTCACTAGCATTAAGCTAATCACTTCTTCACTTGATGTCAATTGGTAACATTACTTGCCTGAAAAGAAATAATTTCATGCATGACCGTGCCAATTAAATCTAATCTTTTTGCTCAACTGGCCAGAAACCTGGAAAATACTTACACGTATAAACAAAAATAATTGCAACTTGAAGCAGAATGTCACTTAAAATAGATTAAGACAGGATGGGGCTTTCAGAGGAACAAAGGAAAAACAGGAAAACTTGAACTACTGCTCTTATCTGCTTTCTACAGGGCTCAGTCCAAAGTCCATTGGAGTCAATGGGAGATGTTCCATTGACTTCACCGGAATTGAGATCAGAGTCCAGCTTACTGCCTCAGGCCAGGTCTACACTAGAGGGGCGGTTGACATAAGATACATGAAAAGCATAACTGAAGTAGATGTATCTGAGGTCGACCAACCTCGGGGTCCATACGGTGGCGAGTCGACCACTGCAGCTCACCCGTAGACTCTGAAGTTCCAGAGTCATCGGGGAATCTCTCGGGGATTGATTTATCACATCTGCACAAGATGCGATAATTCGATTCCTGATAGATCGATCACTACCCGCCAATCTGGCAGGTAGTGTAGACGTGCCCTTAGTCACTGCAGATCTAGACTACAATGAGACACCCGCGAGTGGCCCGTACCAGCTGACTTTGCCTGGGGCTATGGGGCTGTTTAATCACAGTGTCAATGCTCAAGTGGGAGTCTGAGCTCTTGGACCGTCCCACATGGCAGAGTCCAGCCCAAGCCCAAATGTCTACACTGTTATTGAACAGCCCCCATAGCTTGAGTTGAGTCAGTGGGCCTGGCCCAGCTGCGGGTGTCTTATTATGGTGTAGACACACCCTTCATAGCACCGGTTCTACATCTGGCTCATCCAAATGCAGCTTCTGCTAGCCCAGGTCTGGACTCATCGTTCCTGCCAGGATTACTTGGCTGGTCCCTTAATAATTACTTCACAGAGCCCCTTTAGCATTTTAAGCAACTCCATTGCTGGTATTTTTTTTTAATCAATCCCATCCCACTGCACCAGGCTCTTCAGGGCTTGGATTAAGTAATTTCCTGTCACATAGGTTAGGAGCCCACTTGCAGGGAGGTCACACATTTAGCATGGTGTGGGTTGTTGGGATGTGATGTAGCAGAATTGCTGACATACTGTACTTCATAGAATCATAAAATCATAGAACTTGAAGGGACCTTGAAAGGTATTTGTCTAACCTGCTCTTAAAAATCTCCAGTGATGCAGATTCCACAATCTCCCTAGGCAATTTATTCCAGTGCTTAACCACCCTGACAGGAAGTTTTTTCTAATGTCCAACCTAAACCTCCCTGGCTGCAATTTAAGCCCATTGCTCCTTGTCCTATCATCAGAGCAAGTTTTCTCCCTCTTCCTTGTAACAACCTTTTATGTACTTGAAAACTGTTATCACACCCCCTCTCAGTCTTCTCTTCTCCAGACTAAACAAACCCAATTTTTTCAATATTTGCTCATAGGTCATGGTTTTTATACCTTTAATCATTTTTGTCATTCTTCTCTGAACTCTCTCCAATTTGTCCATATCCTTCCTGAAATGTGGTGCCCAGAACTGGACACAGTACTCCAGTTGAGGCCATATAAATGTGCAGAAGAGCGGAACAATTACTTCTCATGTCCTGCTTACAACACTCCTGCTAATACAGCCCAGAATGATATTTGCTTTTTTTGCAACAGTGTTACGCTATTGACTCACATTTAGTTTGTGATCCACTATAACCCCCAGATCCCTTTCCAAGTACTTCTTCCTAGGCAGTCATTTCCCATTTTGTATCTGTGCAACTGATTGTTCCTTCCCAAATGGAGTACTTTGCGTTTCTCCTCAATGAATCCCATCCTATTTACTTCAGACCATTTCACTAGTTTGTCCAAACCATTTTGAATTTTAATCCTGTCCTCCAAAGCACTTGCAACCCCTCCCAACTTGGTATCGTCCGCAAACTTTATAAGTGAGCTCTATATGTGATTATCTAAATCACTGATCAAGATATTCAACAGAACTGGACCCAGAACTGATTCCTGCGGGACCCCACACGTTATACCCTTCCAGCCTGACTGTGAACCACTGATAACTACTCTCTGGGAACAGTTTTCCAACCAGTTCTGCACCCACCTTATAGTAGCTCCATCTAGGTGTATTCCTTAGTTTGTTTATGAGGAGGTCATGCAAGAGAGAACCAAAAGCCTTACTTGGCAATAAACATGCTGGGCCCGTTTCTCAGAGGTGCAAGGTATCTCCAGATTTCCCGGATTTCAGATGAAAAGGTGGGTGCTCTGCAAATGATGGGCCAATGCTGATCAGCGCATCCGTTTCAGCTTCGTGGACTATGCTAAACAGCAGAGGCTGAGTCAATCAGCAGAACCTAATGCTGTGATGTCCTCCCACCGGCACTTTTGGGGAGGCAAAGGACAGAATCAAAGAGAACACTGATCTAGAAGCTGCTTAAGTACTAATCAACTTGGCCTATCTGAGCCTGAGAGCCAGGGGCAGACGTGGAGGTGAAATAATTTATTGAAATTAGCAGCTACCCTCCTGGATGATGATCCACAGAAACACAAAGAGCTTCCCAGAGCCTGCCGGCAGCTACAGAGGCTGTTTGGGTCTGGATAGAATACTTAACTATAGGAAATATTCTGGCTTTGAGCTATAGGGACAAATTTTTCCCTGATGTCACAGTGCTAAGCACCAGGGAACAATATGGCCCATTGAATCTATCATTTGGATTTCAAATGCTTAATACTGACTTGCTTTCTGAGGGCTATAGTGTGATCCTTTTACTCACGGTGAATAACACCTAACCCCCACGCTGAGGAATTGATTTGTTGTGGAGTCAGGTACCGCTCAGCATGAGTGAGAGCCACTGAATACCGTGCATGGGCAGCGGAATGCTTAAGAACTCAAAATGCAGGTCGCAGGGGAGAAATTCAGCGGCTGCCCATGCATTTTTTTTAATGTGCTCTGCAAAAAATAAAAAAAATCTCTCAAATTGCAAGCAAATGATTGACACATCGGCATACACATGGGTTGTGCAGGACAATAAAAGAGACATATATAAATGGTTAGACAGCAATTATAGGTGAAGTCCAATGCAAGGGTTGATCAGAAACCCATGGATAGCACTAGAAAGCAGAGACAACTCAGAGACAATTTCTTCCCTGCTTCCATCTTGCTCCTGGGGTTAGTAATTAACAGGTGGCCTAATCCATCTTTCAGTAATTTTCTCCCCACACCACATGTGCATAATGGGCAACATGAGTGGATGCATAGTTTTACTTTCCGTTCAGTCAATTTATAGGTCAACTGAGTTGGCCATATCTGCATATTTGGTACCTAAAACATAGGAAGACTGTAAGACCAGACCACATCTAGATCTCGAAAGCAGGTAACCAACAGGAAAAAGATCAAGCAGTAGGAATCCTCAGCTCATCAGCATTCAGAAATTGAGAGTCAGGACCCAAAATCAGGAGATTGGCTTAAAAATCATGAGATTTAAAAAAACAATACTTTGTAGGTTATTATTTCCCTTTGGGTTTTTCAGCCTTTAGGATTCACATTTTCCAACTTTTCTCCACAACCATGATGGCAAGAAACTTACTTTTGATTTGTATAGAAAAACTGAGATTCTACCATAACCACAAGACTCCAGGAGCTAAAGCTTTAAGAATCCCCTGACACCACTATCACCTATCACAATAAAATCAAGAGAACTGATAACACTAACTTAAATAGATAATTCAATCCAAAATAATTGGAATAGTCCTGAATATTATATTGTTGAATGCTAATATCAATTGTTACTATTAATTATTTGTCTTATTGTAGTGCCTAGAAGTCACATTCCTGGACCATGACCCCATTGTTTTAGGTGCTATACAAACACAGAACAAAAAAAGACAGTTTGCGTTCCAAAGAGCTGACCACTGAAGTAGTTTAGTTTTTAGCTACACTTGATATAGTGCTTATTTTTCTCATCCTCGCTGTTTGCAGGTGAACATCAAGGTATTTGACTTAGACTAGACCTATTTCTGAGCGTAGCCTCTGATTTACTACATTAAAATAACTTTAGCCATGCTCTTATTTTCAGGTTGGTCAGTACTGGGAAAGCACTGTCAACATGTTGATCTAAATAATAATGACAGGGTAGATTCGATGTGTTACATCCAGTGACTCAATTGTACTTTTACAAACACAAGTACCGCAATGTTCCTTTTAAGCTCAAAGAAGAGTCTCTCTTTTGTTTCTGCGTGTTTCTTGGTTACCACTTTTGTTTTCATTCATACTTATGAAAATAATACAATGTGTAAAAGGAGGTTGGAAAGAGGTTCCTCAGCTTGGTTCAGGTTGTTCACTTCAGCATGTAGAACACCTGTTTTGTTACAAAAGAAAATCACAATGATGTATTTTAAAAAGACTTGCAGAAGCCTCTAGTCATTTCTGCCATGGCTGGTGTCTTGCAGATGATCCAGAGATCAAAGAATTGACTCCTTTTTTGGTTGCAATGTCTTAATTGATAATAATAAAAATGTCCTCCTCTTCAAAGGAAGTCTGTTGGCTTATAAAGGGGGAATTACAATCTTGGCAGATTTTCCCTCCAAACCGATTTGGATTCACTTCCTAGGCTACCACAGACTCAGATAAAACAATTGTACTTTTTAACTTCTGGCAGAAGACACCTTTCAATGGAAATTTCTTCTGCAACCATTTTACTTTGACAGCTTTATTAGGCTCTGAATAGGAACTTGAGAGTGGATTTATTATATTGATAGGTTTTAAGATATTTTATGAGTGGAAGCTGCTGAAAGCAATTCCCAGAGTCAGTCGCAATATCCATTAGTTTACAGATATGCTGAAGGTAACTTTAGCTTTCACTCCACTTTAGATCAGCTGTTTGCTACCTGCATAAAATACTGCTCCATGCTAAATGGTAGCGTCACTACAAAGTCAAGTTCAAGAAAGCCTCAAAAGCCAGAAAATGAAGGGCTGAGGTAAAAAGCGCAAATCTAACCTTAACTCCTCCTCTTCTCCTTATGTATCTGAACCACAGCCGTTCTGTAGATCATTATAAATTACTTAGCAATTAACACAGCACATGATACACACTGGAGGCCTGATTTACCAATGCATTACTCCTATCTGAGCTGCTGTAACCCCACTGATTTCAAGGAGAAGCCTTCATTTCTGCTATGCATTTGGTGGAGTTAAAGGAGAGCATGCCATAGACATCGTGTTCCCTGCCTTCACCCGCACTCGATCCCCTACCTAGCCTCAGAGTCTGAGCAATGGCAAGCCACCCGTGAGCAAGTTGTGCTGGTTTTGTCCCTCCCCCTGCATCCTTAGAGCTTCTGGGGCTTCTGCCGTCTTGTCACTGTTTGCAGGGGATCAGCTCTTTAATTATATCATTGAGGAATTAAATATTTATTGGGTCAGAAAAAAGAGTTGGAAAAACATTATCACCAGGTGGTAGGGTACTCACTGGAGATCTGCGTTTCAAATCCCTCTCCTCAGGGAGAGCGGGGGATTTAAACTGGGGGGCTCCCCCTTTCTGGGGTGTACCCTAGCCACTGGGCTAAAGGTTATGAGGGAGGGCTGCCTTCTCTCAGCCATTTTGTTTCAGGCCCCCAGAACTAGCAGGCCGAACACCTCTCTTCCGCCTATTTGTCCATTGCAAGCAGAGATAAGCATCTCCCTGAAATGCAGACTTCAGGCTTATCTCTGTGAGGGGGCAGGTCTCATGACACATCCCTCCCCATCTAGCATGCTGCCTTTGTCAGTTGTATTCTCCGGCATCTCTTTCTCCCCGTTGGTTAGACAGGTAGCCTAGACGCCTAACTCGGGCATTGTGGGTTACAGTAGCCTAAAAATTAGGGGCTGCAACCCTCAACATCCCAACGCCTAGACGCCTTTGTGGATCTGGGCCCAGGAGATTCTACCAGGTGGGGAGGATGACGGGGAAGAGTGACAGCCATTCGGAGAACGAGGGGAGGGAAAATGGCGGGCTTGGCTCTCAGAAGCAGTTCGGAGCACTGGGAAATGGCTGGAGCCCCCTGCCGTTTGGACGAAGAAGAGTATCTCCCACAAGGCTCAGCTTTTGTCATCTGGTGCTTTGCTACAAAAACAAAACACCTCCCCCGCCACATACGAATTAAAACAACCAACAACTTTGCCACCCGCCAAACATCCTTCCCCCGAAACATTCTCACCTGCTGGCTCTTCACTATGCTGCTCTTTAAAATTAGGGGATCTGAACCATCACCCCCTCCCCCCCGCAACCTCCCTAGAAAACTTCTTCCTCATGCAAAGTCTCTAGGAGCCATCCTCTGCCTGCTTTTAACCTAGTGCTCTCCTGCCTGCTTAGGTGTTTCATACAAAAGACTCTGCTTCTTTATTGAGCTGCTATAATTGGCCACTCAACGAGCACTTTTACGGCAGCATCTGACAAGCTGCCCCTGTGTAGGGCTTGAGGGTGGTTTTAAGATATGGGCCACGGTACAGAGCATTGGAGAAATCCACCTCAGCAGTTTCCCTGGTGGGAGCCCAATCTGAGACATCTCTTCCATGGGTGCAGCATGCTCCCCCAAAACTTGCCCATTTCCCCAACCCCTTTCTGGTGAGTTCCTCCAGGTATGGCGGAGGAGTGATTTGGCAGCAGTCCCTGTGTGCTGTTGAATACACAAGCCGTGCAAAAGGCAGGCAGTGGACAAGAAAGATGGCCTCTTTGTTCCCTCTGCATAGCGCCACTATGTGGCGAGCGCACCCAATAATTCATTTGGAATCCTTAATACACCACAGAGGTGAGGCGGATGCAGGACCTCTGAGCTCTCAAAGTGTGCTGCAGAAAGATGTTTGCAACCTAAAAACCAAGTCCCATTAGCAGTCACCTGTTGTCTCCTCAGAATGATCACTGCACTAGCATGGTCAGCTCTAGCAGCCTGGCCTTCCCCCGTAACTCAGAAGCAGAAAAATCATTTTGACAGGAATTTGTATGAGCCCCTTTTGTATTTGCTGCAGAGGGCGACTATTTCCTTCGCTATTATTAATAATATCCTCGTGGATAACACTGTAAATAAGCCTGTTTGTTTAGGTGTTCTGGCTTTTCCATGCATATTTATTATAAATTAAGTGCTAAAATCCATTGCATTAGCTTAGGAATGTATTTAAACAGCAGAAAAATGCAAGTTAGCTTTTGTTTTATGGGTTGTAGTTTTTATAATATACTTTCTTCAAGGAAGAATGAGCATGCTTCCCTCATTGACATAACTTCTTGAAAGCTAATATTTTTACTAGCGTTCACACAGTGCTGTAAATTAATTTAAAATACCCTTTGAGGACATAATGAACACAATGAACAAGGGAAATGGAGAGGAAAAGATGTGGTGAGGAAATCAAATGAAAACAACCAGAGCTGATCACACCGGTTAGATTTAAAACTTTATATTAGACTGAACTTTAAGAATGCAAAAACAAAACAAAAACAAAAAATGAGAGAGATCAAGAGAGTCTAGTGAGCAAACCCCTCTTCTTCCTAGGTCTCTTGTCAAAAGCTTATAAGCCAGGGGGTGGGGGAACAAATTAAATTGGTAAATAGTGTATTAATAACTCCAAAAAGATGGTCTTGTGTGGGACATTTAGATTTAATTCCCCGCTCTTCCACAGAGTCCCACTTCCTCTCTCTGTGAAATGAGGATAATAATCTAGTCTTTGTTTATTTAGATTGTGAAGTCATTGGGTCAGGGATTGTTTCTTATTAGGCATGTGTACAGAGCCCAGCCTAGAGGGACCTTTTTCTTGACAGGGTCCTCTAAGTGCTGCTGCAATAAAAATCAATCATCTCCCTGGACTGAGAGGTGATACCAGTCCAGTGTGCTGGACAAGTTAGTTTTTCCTCTTTTCCTCTAACTACTTCTGACTGCCCAGCTTACTTCTGCTCATTTCCAGCCAGGAGGTAGGCAGCAGGACCTTTCCTCAGCTGCAGACTTCACCACACCTTATCCTTGCTTCTGTCATCTCCAACATGGACTGGGATGAAGTGCTGTGCACGGTGCAGCTCCTGCAGAGCATGTGGGTCATCGCAGCTAATGCAGAATGCGGCTGTCCACTTGCCATGCCGTGTCCCACCCCAAGAGTGGATAGTTTCCTGTTCCCCACAAGGCCAGATGTGCCAGAAGGAACCATCATGATCATCTAGTCTGACTTCCTGTGTAAAACAGGCCATAGGAGTTCCCGGATCTAATTTCTGTCTGAACTAGAGCAGATCCCTTGGAAAAACATGCAAGCTATATTTAAATATTTAAGCGGGTGGGTTCTTATAGACTGTAATTATGTCACCCCTTAACCTGCCCTTTTTTAGATGAATAGATTGAGCTTCTTGAATCTATCACTAAGGTATGTTTTCCAACCATTTAGGACACACTGCAAATCTCATCCATTTTCCCAGGCTTTTGCAGAAGCGAGCATAGAAGGCTGGGAGGACAAAGAACTGGGGATCAGACACCACGCTGATGGGTGCTAAGTAAGGAGATGGACAGAGGACAATGTAGAAGGACTAGGAGTGGAGTGACAAGAGGGGAACCCAGATCTGAATACAAGCTCACCCACTCTGGGGATGGGCTTATTGCAAGGAATCGAGTATCATTAATATAGCAGACATCGGTCTCTTAACTGCACATCCCTGCCATCCAGCTAGAAAAGCTGGAGGCAAACAAGAACCACAAACCATCCAGGATAGCTCTTGCATTTCCCCCAGATCCCCTGTTCTGGCTTCTAATTTACAACCCTGACCCCTTATCTCTGTCCCTTCAGGGAAGGGCACACGGTTCCTTAAAGTGTAGAGTCAAAACAGGCAGAACAGCACTAAATTAGCTCCCAACTGGCTGACGCTCTGAGCTGTCTCCGAATCCTGCCCGGGAATTAACCCCATGTTGGCTGAACTGGTGGGGCATCCTCCAGGAGACATACCTGCAGCAGGCTATGGCAGGGTAGGAGGTGCCAAAGAACCTGAACACCCTGTCACTTAGTGGGCCTTTGGAGGTCCTGTCTGGCCAGTGTGTGCATGCAGGGATGAAGCATCAGAGAAGCACTTACACAAATGAGTCTTAAATAATCTCTTCCTCTTTTTCTTTAGATGGCTGAAGCAGATGCCATTTCTCCTCCTAGTAGCAAGGACCATAGAGTCATAGGACTGGAAGGGACCTCAAGAGGTCATCTGGTCCAGTCCCCTGCACTCATGGCTGGACTAAATATTATCTAGACCGTCAGATCTCAATCTTTCAGACTATTGTACCCCATTCAGGAGTCTGATTTGTCTTGCGCACCCCCGAAGATACACCTCACTAAAAAACTACTTGGTTACAAAAATCAGACATAAAAGTACAAAAGTATCACAGCCACACTACTACTGAACAATTGCTTCCATTCTCATGTTTACCATATAGTTATAAAATAAATCAATTGGAATATAAATATTGTACTTGCATTTCAGTGCATAGGACGTAGAGCAGTATAAATAAGTCCCTGTTTGTATGAAATTGTAGTTTGCACTGACTTCGCTAGTGATTTTTATGTAGCCTATTGTAAAACTAAGCAAATATCTAGAGGAGCTGATGTACTACTAGAAGAACTCTGTGAACCCCCCAGCGGTATGCATACCCCTGGTTGACAAACACTGATCTATACCATCCCTGACAGATGTTTATCTAACTTGCTCTTAAAAAATCATATAAGCATAGGACTGGAAGGGACCACGAGAGGTCATCTAGTCCAGTTCCCTGCACTCATGGCAGGACTAAGTATTATCTAGACCATCCCAGACAGGAGTTTGTCTAACCTGTTCTTAAAAGTCTTCAATGGTGGAGATTCCACAACCTCCCTAGGGAATATATTCCAGTGCTTCACCACCCTGACAGTTAGGAAGTTTTTCCTAATATCCAGTCCAAGACTCCTTTGCTGCAATTTAAGTCCATTGCTTCTTGTCTTATCCTCAGAGATTAAAAAGAACAATTCTTCTCCCTTCTCCTTATAATAACCTTTTATGTACTTGAAAACAGTTATGTCCCCCTTCAGTCTTCTCCAGACTAAACAAACCCAATTTTTTTCAATCTTCCCTCATAGGTCATGTTTTCTAGACTTTTAATCATTTTTGTTGCTCTTTTCTGGACTTTCTCCAATTTGTCCACATCTTTCCTGAAATGTGGCACCCTGAACTGGACACAGTACTCCAGTTGAGGCCTAATCAGAGCAGAGTAGTGCGGAAGAATTACTTCTCATGTCTTGCTTTCAACACTCCTGCTAATACATCCCAGAACGATATTCACTTTTTTTGCAACAATGTTACACTATTGACTCATATTTAGCCTGTGATCCACTACAACCCCCAGATCCCTTTCCACAGTACTCTTTCTTAGGCAGTTATTTCCCATTTTGTATGTGTGCAATGGATTGTTCCTACCTAAGTTGAGCACTTTGCATTTGTCCTCACTGAATTTCATCCTATTTACTCCAGTTTCTCCAGATCATTTTGAATTTTAATCATGTCCTACAAAACACTTACAACCTCTCCTAGCTTCGTATCGCCTGCAAACCTTATGAGTGTACTCTTTATGCCATTATCTAAATCACTGATGAAGATATTGAACAGAACCGGACCCAGAACCGATCCCTGCAGGACTCCACTCGTTATGCGCTTCCAGCCTGACTGTGAACTACTGACAACTACTCTCAGGGAACAATTTTCCAACCAGTTTGCCCCCACTTTAAAGTAGCTCCATCTAAGTTGTATTTTCCTAATTGGTTTATGAGAAAGTCATGTGAGATAGTAGTAAAAGACTTACTATTGTCAAGATATACCACATCTATCACTTCTCCCCTATCTACAAAGCTTGTTACCCTGTCAAAGTAAGCTATTAGAGGGGTTTGACACAATTTGTTTTTGACAAATCCATGCTGACTGTTATATATAACCTTATTATCTTCTAGGTGTTTGCAAACTGATTGCTTAATTATTTGCCCCATTATCTTTCCAGGTACTGAAGTTAAGCTCACAGATCTGTAATTCTCCGGTTTACCCTTATTCCACTTTTTATAGATTGGCACCTTATTTGCCCTGTTCCAGTCTTCTGGAATCTCTCCCATCTTCCATGACTTTTCTAAGATAATCACTAATGGCTCAGATATCTCCTCAGTCAGTTCCTTGAGTATTCTAGAATATATTTCATCAAGTCCTAGTGACTTGAAGACATCTAACTTGTCTAAGTAATTTTAAACTTGCTCTTTCCCTATTTTAATTTCTGATCCTACCTTATATTCATGACTGCAAGCAAATAGCCATGGGCACTTATGTAATTCTGCTAAAGAGTTATTTTATCGCACAAGCCAAATCTACTAGTGAATATTCTTTCTGTTTGCCAGGAAGAGAGTTCTAATGGGAAAAAGAGTCATAAAATCAACTGGCTGAAAGGTTCCAAATATTCACATTTCTCACGAACTCATCCAGAACCTAATTTCATCGAGTTTCTATCTGCAATGTATTTGTGACTAGTAATTGTTTAAGCAGATGAACATCAACAAGAAATGGGCAGTTTTAAGGTTCACAGATTTGAGCGAAGAAAGCATTTGGCTGAAAGTATTTGGGTGTTTGTTTATTGTAGGTCTACAAAACTGGGCTGGACATCTTGCAAGAAGAGATTTTTTTTTTTTTTAGCCTGCCAGTTCAATAGAAGTGACATTTGTTTTTCACAGATTCATGTGTGTTAGGGCCAGAAAGGTCCATTGTGGTCATCTAGTCTAACCTCCTGTATAACACAGGCCAGAGAATTCCACCCAGTAATACCTGGATTAACCCCATAATTTTCTTTGCAGAATATGTAAAGGTGCTTACTTCAGCGAAGCCAGATGGTCCATTTTTAAATTCCTCCCTATAAAAAAAAAAATCTGTCCAGTGCTTTATTGATCCAATGTTATTTTTTTAAATTGGACTATTATGGGGTACCTAGTCAAATGCTTACAAAAGTCCAACTGCATTACATCTTTATCTTATCATCTTTATCAACCAAACTCATTATCTCCTCCAAGAATGAAATTAGGTTTGACAAGATCATTTTTCCACAAAACCATGCTGACAGCCATTGTATTCCTTATTCTTTATTAATTGAATCCCATATGAGCTTTCATACTATGCATGGGATTGATGCCAGGCTAACCTTGGGTTAACCCAATTGAATACTGGCAACATATTAGCATACATTTAGTCTTCTGAAAATTCCCTGGTATTCCATTATTCATTAAAAATTAACATCAGTAGGCTAGATCTCCTCGGCCAGCTCTTTTTGAACTCTTAGGTACAAGTTATCCAGGCTTGCTGATTTACAGAAGTTTATGCCTACTAGATGTTTAACATCCTCCTTAGTTCCTGATGGACAAGAAGGTACTTCCTCATCCTCATGTGCTATAAGGACATCGTCCTGCTCCTGCGCAGTTACAGAACTTTGTAATAATTCTCAATAAATAAGAGTGTTGAATTTCGTAGGAGACAGGGTAGTGGGTGGATCTTCGGTGTTGGAGTTTTGTCGCGCATGGAACCAGCTGTAGGATCAGGGTTTTAGCCTCTGTTATTAAAGATGAGGAACAATATAGGCTACATTACAGTTGACAGCTAGTGGGGTGACAGGGTGGTCTACTAGACTGTTCATTAGTCTATACTAGGAATCAAGAGAAATAGGTTCAAATTCCAGATCTACAAATGATCTGCTATGTTACCTTGGGCAAGTCTCATCCTAAGAACATAAGAATGGCCGTACTGGGTCAGACCAAAGGTTCATCCAGCTCAGTATCCTGCCTACCAACAGTGGACAATGAGTGGGTGAGTGAACCCAACATGTAATGATCAAGTGATCTCTCTCCTGCCATTCATCACCACCCTCTGAGAAACAGGCTAGGGACACCATTCCTTATCCATCCTCGCTAACAGCCATTAATGGACTTAGCCTCCATGAATTTATCCAGATCTCTTTTAAACCCTGTTATAGTCCTAGCCTTCACAGCCTCCTCAGGCAAGGAGTTCCACAGGTTGACTGTGCACTGTGAAGAAGAACTTTCTTTTATTTGTTTTAAACCTGCTGCCCATTAATTTCATTTGATGGCCCCTAGTTCTTATATTATGGGAACAAGTAAATAACTTTTCCTTATTTACTTTCTCCATGCCACTCATGATTTTATATACCTCTATCATATCCCCCCTTAGTCTTCTCTTTTCCAAGCTGAAAAGTCCTAGCCTCTTTAATCTCTCCTCATGTGGGACCTCATCATTGCTCCCTGGCTCAGTTTCCCCTCCCATTTGTCTTGTCTGTTTAGACTGGCAGCTCTCTGGTGCTGAAAGCTGTCTTATAACGTATTTGTACAGTGCCTAGCACAGCAGGACCCTCCTGGCAATTGGAGCACAACTGTAATACCAATAGTAAATACATGATAATTAATAATTTCACTGTGTTATAGATCAACCATTTCAGTGCGTTATTCCCGTACACTGGCATGGCTCCCACATCGGTGGCTTCCTGTCGAGCTACAGAATACTGGCTTGGCCAGCATGTTTCTTGTACTTACTATGTAATTATAGAGAAATGAACAATTTTTTAAAAAAATACACTTCGTACAGGTCAACATTGACTTCTATCTTGTGTCATTTATGTTCTGATGGATTTGCAACTTGTAATGTTTGTGTGTCATTGAAGACAATGGCTTGGACCTACTATTATAATAGAAAGTTCATTAGTTCTGGTAGATTAGACAGTATTAATTAACTAAGATTAAACATTCTCTTAAACCACCATAAACTGCCATCTCAATGTAGCAGTTTATTAGAGAACATTTTCTGGTTGTTTGCTAAACCAAATGGAAGGGACAATGTAATTATATTTGTCCCATCAAACAGAAAGGTCAGTTGACAAGGATGATGTTTCCTAGTAGTTAATTACAAGTGGATGATTTCACTGATTAAATACATGCGCTTGTTAAACAATGGCACAAAGATAAGGGACATAACGTTAACTCTGGGTGTTTTTAAACAGGCATTTTAAGGCTTGTAGTAAGATGAGGCCCTGAGACATAAACCCTTGGTATCAGAAGCCCAGTATGAGGCCTGAACTGAAGTAATGTTCAAGACGCTGCTAACATAAAGCAAAGCTGGGCTGTGAGCCAGAGGCAGATCCCTGCTCACAGAAGTTGGCAAGAAGGGGGCTGCTAGAAGTACGTATTAATCATTAATAACATCTGCCAAGACAGCACCAGAACACCTGGGTACGAACACATCCCACACAGAAAACAAAGAACAGGCACACCTAGCTTAAAGGCAGTATGAAAGGACAATATGATGGACAGACAATATGATGGACAGACAATATGATGGATAGACAATATGAAAGAACAATACAATGGATAAACAGTGTGATGGATGGATGTTTGTTTGAACCAAACCTGTGAGAAAGCAACTAACTAAATCTGTGAGAAAGCAACCAACCAACCTGTGGGAAAGGCAACCCCCTAATAGAGGGGCTGTACCTTGATGCGTCAGGAGTGATGAGTAATCTGTTTGCAAAAGTGTATAAGAATACATCTCTGAGTGGTCGTCTTTGTCCAGCCTAGGGGGCAGTGGAGCATCCCGCCACTGACTGAGCTGTGTCCATTGTCGGGGGCACAAATTCGTAGAGTCTATAGGAAACTACCACTGTGCTTCGTTTGACAATAAACCTGGCCTGGGTTCCTTCGTACCTTACTAGAGTCTGTGGTTTTGGGAGTTCTCTCAGGGTCTGCTGTGTCAGCTCTGTATGCAGAGTTGGGGCAGCACACAATGGAAACATGCACGCAACCGACTGATACCATCATCAAACAAGAGCAGAGCACCACACCGGTAGCTACTGACAAGAAGACTGTTATTTCCCCCCTATATAAGTCACAGGTTGAAATTTAGATTAGTAGTTTTAATGAATTTATCGGTGCTGACAATAGGCTACATTTTAAGGGATTAACCATTCAATTAAAATACATCTAGAAGGGTTAAACTCCTCCTGCCTTATTCCTCACCCCAATGCCATGTGTCTGTGCACTGCGTCTCAGCCGCTAATGGTGCAAAATAAAAAGGAGGGTTGTGTAACATACGGCAGGGCTACACTACCTGCTGGATTGACGGGTAGCGATTGATCTTTTGGGGATCAATTTATCGGGTCTAGCCTAGACCCGATAAATCGATCCCCGAGCGCTCTCCGGTCAACTCCAGAACTCCACTGCTGTGAGAGGCACAGGAGGAGTTGACGAGGGAGCAGCAGCTGTTGACTCAGCGCCTTGAAGATGCCGCGGTAAGTCGACCTAAATACATGGACTTCAGCTACACTAGTCCCGTAGCCGAAGTTGCGTATCTTAGGTCAATCCCCCTCACCCAGTGTAGACCAGGGCATAGGCATACTAAGCCCAGGCTTTGACTCAGGTATGAGCCCAACTCCCCCTTCTGTTCACACACAAATCAGTCTGACTCAGGACCCAGGTTCTAGACCCTGCTCGGGAGAGCAGGCCAGAGCCAGAGTCCCTCTGCAACTCAAGTCCAAGTGGACATAGCTCAAACCACAGACCCGAGTCAGAAGGGCTGCACGGTGCAGTAGGGACCCGTTAGTTTGACTGCGAGCCCTGGGTCCCGCAATTGTAAACCCAGGTCTACAATGCAGCATGGACGCTCAAGCACAGGCTTGGAAATACTGAGTCCACAAGCCCGGATCCCACAGACCCAGGTTTACAATGCAGTGTAGACGTAGCCTGAGACACCCCCACAGCTGGGGAATGGTTACAGCAGATATACAGAAGAGGGATCACCTTATCGTTACGGTATGGCACTGCAACCCATTGGATGGCTGTCAATGGTTGGATGGATCACTTGATGATTGCCTGATCTGTTTGTTCCCTTTGAAGCACCTGGCATTGGCCACTGGATACTGGGCTAGATGGACCATTGGTCTGACCTGGTATGGCCAGTCTCATGTTCTTATGCCCATTTCCTCCAGCTGAGGATCTAGTGCAGGGGGTAAAATTCACTCCAGCGTGGATGGGCGCAATTTAAGCCCCACTTTGAAGATTTAGGTGCTGTCTAGGCCTTGAGATGGGCTGCTGCAGCGACTGAATTCCAGACTAGAAGTATTTCCGAGAGCCACGTCTGCTGTAGGGCTCTCTATTCTCAGCAGTCGCCTAATTAACTAACAATTCTAAATGACCTTGAAAAGCCAATTAAAACCTCAATAATCAACCTGTCGCTCTCTGGGAGAGCTCTCTGTTAACGAGGCAGGTGTATGGTGTTATGTGCTCTCAGAGCACAAAGGAGAAGTCTGTTTTCCAGGATGAGTCTAGTTACAAATACACATAGAAACAGCAATTAAAAGAAGCCGACTCCTTGAGGTGAGGAGCTTGGGTATTGTTTCATGTCTGCCTAAGAGCTGGAAAAAGCTTGGTCCTTAAACCTAATGGTTTTGTGTCTGATTTCACCTTTGCACAGCCGTGAAACAGGAGCAGGTTTCGTGTAATATATTCAACTTAGAAGGACATAATAGTCCCAAGCTGTCTAGGGACTGGAATGTATGAGGAGTTCACTTTGAAGGTAACATATTAAACCATTCCACAGATTATACAGTTCATTATCTTTGAAATAAAATTATCCAAGCAACACTGCCACCATGGAGCAGAACAGTCAGGTGCTGCAGAAAGAAAATAATAATTTTCATCTACTATTTTAAATACCTTGCTTTGAAAGGTGGGATCGACATCAACAGCGAGCAGCTAAACCATCTCAGGTTTGCAGATGATTTAGTGCTGATAGCTGAAAATACAGCCCAGCTTGAGAGAATGCTTAAAGAACTGAACGTGAAAAGTAGTCAAGTCGGATTAAGAATGAACCGGTCGAAAATGAAATACATGAGATCAGATGTTCTGCCAAGAACCCAAATAACTCTTGGAGAGTGCAGATCCAAGAGGTGGACAAATATGTTTATTTGGGCCAGGAAGTCAACATGTGCCTTGACCAGAAAGGCGAACTGTTGTGCAGAAAAAAAGCTGGATGGTGTGCGTCCAATGGTATCAGGTACACCCTCCAAGGAAAGACCAGCAAAACAATTCGTGCAAATCTTTTTAACTCGACCGTGCTTCCAGCAATGCTATACGGCAGCGAAACATGGTCGCTGACGAAGATTGAAGAACATCAACTATCTGTCAACAGACGGCGATGGAACAAACACTTTTGGGCATTTTGCTCTGTGATCACATCCCCAATGAAGCAATTAGGCAGCAGTCTGGAGCATCAGACGTTGTTGTTGAAAGCAGGCTTGGTAAAATGTGGTGGGCGGGACATGCGGCCTGACTCAGCAACAACCGATGGACCGCAGCTGTATCCGAGTGGTATCCGCGAGAACTGAAACGGCCATTCGGTCGGCCTCCAAAGAGGTGGGACGATTTCCTAACAAGGAGATATGGACAAGCGTGGCGAAGGATGGCCAGAATGAGAGAAGATTAGAAGACGTGTCGTGATTGGCTGAATCTCAACTGACGAAGGACCGACAGTTCATAGCGATTCAGAATGATTTCAAATGCCAAAAAAACAAGACGCAAGTAACAACCTTTTGGACAGTTGTCTTTCTGTCTAAGCCACCTGCAGGCAATGGATGATAGGTGAGCAATGGCACTAAGAGAGACATGGGTGGTATCCAGCTGATATTTGTAAATCAAATGGCATTTTTTTTTAAGCCTACCAACATTTCTTCATTGCTGTGTTCCTCAGTTTTGTGCAGGTCTATCCACTGATTTCTATCTACCTGTACCTACGTGGACCCATCACCACAGTATCTGAGTACCTCAGAATCTTTAATGGATTTGTCCTCACAACCCCTCCTAAAGTGATATTATCGCCATTTTACAGATGGGAAACTGAGGCACAGAGCGGCTAAGTCAGTTGCCCAAGGGCACCCAAGGGGTTTTTGGAGTATGGAATTGAGCATGTCTCCAAGGGTACATCGACTCTTTTTTTTAAAAAAAAAATCTTGTGGCAGTGAATCTCAGAGCCCCGGCCTACTGACTCTGCTCACACGACAGCACTAAAAATAGCACTGGAGCTGTTGCTCCTTGGGCTCTGAGACCACTCCCCTCTCCCACTGGGCCTGTAGACCCAGGCTCAGACTTACTGCTGTGGGGTATGTTTTGCAGTGTAAAAGTATCCCCAAGTCTTTGGCTAGCACCCTAACCACTGGACCATCCTTTATCTCTGATGTCAAAGGGGAGGGGCCTGGATCTGTCCGTGTTTGCTTCTGAAGGGAGTTGCTTTCTTCCAAGGGGTCCTGGCTCTAATTCCCAGGGGGGTTCCCCAGGCAGTATTACGCTATGGTGGGTGTGTGTGGGCAGGTTGGAATTCTGAGCTCTGGGAAGAAAAGGGTCAGCCCCAGCTAGCTCCTTCAATCTCCTACTGCTGTAAAAAAAAAATCTGTTTTCTTCTGGATGGGCTGAACTTCTCCTAATAGTGGAAGCTCAAAGAATTGGCTGCTGGAGTTTTGCTGGGGAGCAGAGACTCAAAAGCTATTGTCATTTGTTAGATGTTTGCACAGTGCTTCACACAATGTGGTCCAACATAAACATAAGAACAGCCAGACTGTGTCAGACCAAAGGTCCATCTAGCCCAGTATCCTGTCTTCCAACAATGGCCAATGCCAGGTGCCCCAGAGGGAATGAACAGAACAGGGAATAATCAAGTGATCCATCCTGTCGCCCATTCCCAGCTGCTGACAAACAGAGGCTAGGGACATTATCCCTGCTCATCCTGGCTAATAGCCATTGATGGACCTGTCCTCCATGAACTTATCTAGCTCTTTTTTAACCCTGTTATAATCTTGGCCTTCACAACATCCTCTGGCAAGGAGTTCCACAGGTTGACTGTGCACTGTGTGAAGAAATACTTCCTTTTGTTCGTTTTAAACCTGCTGAGGCCTTCAGTCACTAAATGTTCAACAACAGGAATACAATTCTGCAAGTTAGGCCAACCCTAAAAAACAGCTTAAGAGGATAAGACTGTGGAGAGGCCATTGTTTAGAAGTTGTCAGTGTTGGGAGTTTGTGCGGCTCTGTGTAGAAGTTCCTATACTGTAATGTCCGTGATATTAAAATAGCAGCATTGGCTCATCCTCCATAATGATCTCTGCCACTTGTGATCAGACCCCCTGAGAAATACCTTACTCTGCAAGTAAAGCCAAATTGAAATGAATGGGGCTACTCCCGAAGGAAGGTTATCCTGAAGGTGAGTAAGGATGGCAGAGTCTAACCCTCAATAGCTGGAAAACAAAGGTTGATTTCAGTCCAAATGTTAATATTTTGCCACATTTTAAAACGTTTGAATTTGCTCTCCCAACTTTACAGTCTGTGTTTTTTGTGCCCAGGTAACTGTGGTTCACATTCTTCAGGGCCTAGAGCTGCACCAGGCTGGTGCTGCTGTCTCCCCCCAGCTAGTGGCATATGCACTTAACAAGGTAACAGTTCTTGGGGATGGAGGGGAACTTCCCCCACACAAATACCATCACAATCAGACCAAAACAACCAAAACATCCTTGTCTGGTCCGAAGGGAGACGGGCAGGGCCTGACAGTGATGCTCCTTGCTACCCTCCTGAAGGGCAGCCAGGGTAGACGGCAAAGAGACTGATTATCACAATAACTCCCCCTCCCACCCTACAACATGTGTTTATAGGGAAAAGGGCATCAACCATCAACATTTGAGAGCAAAGGGGCAGCAGAAATTATCACAGCACATAAGCGTTTGGTTGGTTTTAAGCCAACCCCCTCCCAGATCCATCCAAGAGGTTTTCAGCCACGTTCAGAAATTCAGGAAAGGAAAGTGCCCCTCCCACACATCCCAATTATCCCCAAATTGCTTCTGTTTAAAGCTCTACCCACAGCAAGCCCGATGGCCATTAACGATTCACTTTGAAAATTCAAAAGGCGCCATGTGGTGACAATGTCACAATGATAAAGCTTTGTGCAGGCCCGTTCGAGCATGAAAACCTGTACCGAGCTCCAGAAGGGGAAGGCATGGAGCCACGGAAAGGACAGGAAGGCAGCCAAGACATCAGAAAGCCTCCTTTCCCCTGGAGTAACGAGCTCAGTATGCTGCTGTGTGTGAGGCGCCAAGAGCTCTGGCATTGTCACGTCCTCCTGGCCTCTCTCGTTGGCACTGAGGGAAAAACCCCTTTGAGCGTTCCTGTCGGGAGAGGATTTGTTCCTGGGCTTTGCTACCATGAGGAAGTTAGTTGCGCCAACGGTCAAACCTGACAGAACATCCTGTCAAAGATCTGTCTTCAACCAGTACCATTAAAAAAAGAGAATGTAAGCGAAATAGCAAAACATGCCACATACGACCAGCCTGCATGGGTGTGATAGGGATAGGGAGAGAGAGAAATGTTTAAAGACTCATTTTACTCTGAAGTCTTGTGTAAATATATTACTAGAGAAACCCAGCAATAGAAGTACTGTAATAACTTACTGACCAGGTGTGTCTTTGTCCGCTCTAGTGTCTTGATCAGGTAAAGTAGTTTATGAGTTCACTGCTCACCCCTTTGCTGTGGAGCCCGTCCTTTAGAGTCATCGATTCCAAGGACAGCTGTGATCATCTTATCTGACCTCCTGCGTAACACATGTCAGAGAACTGCCTCAACAGCTAGCTAAAGAAAAAGCCCTTGCTGTGGTTAATGGCTGGGAAAAGACAAGTGCTGATGAAGAGCTGATGAAAAGGTTGTCTCAATGCCAATTCAAGCCAAGGTGACCACACACACGATCACAACATGAGACCCTCTTCCGCTGGGCCTGTTTACTGCCCCAGCAATAGAGAGTCTCGCTTCTGCCCCTGAGCTTAATCTCCTACTCATGACCTGAGCAGGGGGATTGTGACAATTGTATCAGAAGGTACCAGGGGCATGACTTAGGGATATTTAGTGCTCACATTGCCTGCGGGTCTCTTGCAATGGCCACATTTTACTGGCAGTGTAGAATGATAAAACTCCAATATCTCTAAAGGGAATCACATAACTAAATGCTTGGCCGCTCTTTGGAATTCACTCCCAGAATCTCCCCACTTACACTCATTTGGCTGGCCCTGGGAAGAAGCACCATCAGTGTTACGTGAAATGAGTTGATTATATCAGACAGTCGGTTCCAGGTAGTGGTAGGAAATTCATATGCAAAAACCAAGGTGATTCCTGTGGTTGAAAAAGGTCCCTGGATTCTATCCCCTCCATGGGAAGCTTCAATTCAACCCAGGCCAGCAGTGACCAAAGGTTATTAACATGTGACTCAGATTCCACTGGATGGCTACTTAGGCTGCCTGTGTGAAATTGGCACCAGCTTTTAGTTCTATTAGTAGTCAAACTCTTTCCCCCACCTCCACAGTCACAAAACCATCACCCATGCTGGCAGGAATTAGCACCCATAAAAGAAGCAGGTACAGAGAGGCAGAGGACTGAACGACGTGCCTGCTCAAACTCCAGAGATGGTCTGCTGGGGTTCAAGAGTATCAGCGAGGTAGTGTGGAGAATGGGGAGGCTTATACTAACCACTGCCCTGTGCTGCTTTTGTTCTGGGATTAAAGAACTTCATCTTTTAGAGCATCTGGCATCTTTCCAAATGGGATATTTCAATAACTAATCAAACAAACAAAAGCCCTGATCCTGGATTAGAGGTCTGGATGGATGCAGGTTTCCCTGCTTAGAGATTCCAAAGGAGGAGAAGGGAAAAATCCAAGGAAAAACATAGAGCTATTTCTGTTTCCTAAATAATGTTGCTATCCGCTGATTGTATGAAGACCAAAACTATAACAGGGTTCAAAGAGGAACTAGATACATTCATGGAGAATAGGTCCGTTCATGGCTATTAGCCAAGATGGGCAGGGATGGGAATGGGCAACAGGAGATGGATCACTTGATGATTACCTGTTCTGTTCATTCTCTGTGAGCCACCTGGCATGACAATGGCCACTGTTGGCAGACAGGATACTGGGCTAGGTGGACCTTTGGTCTGACCTCGTACGGCTGTTATGTGCTTATGATTGTCATTAAAAGCAGTTAGCAAAGGAGCTGCAAGAAAGATGCAATTCCTATGCAGTTTCATGGTACTGTATTTACTTGGTCTTGTGAAATGCAGTTACATGTTGCTACCACTCACTTACCCAGTACCAGGTGTCATCTAACAGAATGCATTAGCATGCATAAAATCCACATGAATGTCTTTTCTTTCTTTAAAGCTTAAACTTTTAATAAGAAATGGCTGTTTCTTCTGCTGCAGTTTGAGACAGATTCCTTCCCTAATATCGCATCAGTGTGACAGAATGGAGAAATTCTATTTTAAACCAAGAGCCCAAGTGGAATAGGTATTTACTGATTTGAACATGAGGAAGGAAGTGAGACTTCAAGATACCTACTCAGTGGTACATCGTAAAGAGGATATTTGGTGCAAGTGTCCCTACTGAGATGCTCATTAAAGATACTTTCCTCCCAAGCCATAATGCAATTGTCAGCTCACAATTGCTTTTTCAACCCCAGGAAGGTGTTGTTGGTTTTTTGCTTCTTTTTTTTAAGCACAACCTTTCATTTTGTCCAGATGTGCCAGCTTTGCCACGCAACCCTGCTGCCTGCTGTACCGGCCAGTCCAGAGGAGAGGCCCAAACCTACAGCCACTCACATGAACCTATAACTCTATTCAGAAGTGCAGACCCATTGACTCTGATGGAATAATTTTACACACGGGTGTCAGAGTTTGCAAGATCAGGCCCTAGGAAAGCCACAGAATGTTTGTTCCAGTGGCAAGCTAGAAAAACAGTGTGGTATTCCCAATTGCATTCAGCTGGTACATTTGCATAAAGGCTTCTGAATAAATAATTCATTTCTTTCCCGCCAGACTCTCTCTAACCTTATTCCCACCCACTGCTTTTTCCCATACTTTCCTTCCTGCCTTGACCTTTGAGGGGTGCTGTTCTGAGTCTTTGTCACTCTCTGATTTCATTTGTTTTATGGTTATGTTACAGCAATGCATTGATATCCTAGAGCTCTCAGTCATGATCAGGGCCCTGTCGTACCAGGAACTGTGCAAGCACATAGGAAGGCACCGACCCTGCCCTGACAAGCTTCCAGTATAAACAGTCCTAACCCATCTTCTCCCTCTCTCCCCAATGTCCAGGTGCGTTGGCCAAGGGGCCCAACCCACAGAGATGGCTTCAGGCCCAATGGAGATGCAAACAACCCATTCTAGCAACTCAATATGTCTAACTTGCTCTCCAGCCACTGTGACCCAGGCATTTCTTGATGCCAATTGGTGGAGTACACAGCAGGTGCACAGAGATTTACAGGGATCGCTAGCTCAATTATATACATAATAATTGACTGAAGGAGGCTTGTGATCCACTGGTTGTAGTAACCATTGCAAAATGTAGGTAAGGATGATATTGAAGGAGATATGTGCCTAGACTGGAAATGAAGTTCTGAAGGTCTGAGAGTTAAAGCAGGTCACCGGGGTGACAAATACTGTCCTTTCAGACAGGCAGGAGATGCTTATCCCTCTGTCTGGTTAAATGCAAATTGTGTATTGTATACTGCACAAAGAAGGTCTCTTTGCATACTGAGCCACCAGCTTAACAAAGATTAAGAAATAAACAAAAAATTGCAAAATCTATAAAGAGGAACACAAAGCAGGAGGGGGTCTGGATTAATGATCAAAGGACTGTTTTGATATATCTGGGGTGGCAAAGGGAAGCTGTGCTATCCGTCAGCCAGGGGACAAGGTGCCAGCTGGTTTGTCTTATGAACGTAGGATCACTGCCAGTCTGGCTGTTAGATGCCGGGGGAGAAACGTTGGGCGAGTTAACCTTTATGAGCTGGGGGATGTTTTGTCAGTTAAGTTTAGGCTCTAGTATGCGCATTATGATGTCATTGTACATAACCCTTTGTTTCCATTGGCATCTCTGTTCTTTGATAAATAAACTCATACTAGATATTACTCTAAATGCGTCCAAGTGCTGGGTGTTACGCCCGGCTGTGATGGAAGGTGTAACTGGCAAGCTGGGGGAAGGAGGGGTGCTGTCCTTTGGGAGCAGAGAAGCTGGGAATTCTGTGCGTGTCCAGTGGATCTGGGGAGGGCACCCCAGGGTAAGGCTCGGAGGTTGTAGCATGCCTGTCGCTAACCTGGGAAGGGAGAACGGGGCTGCGGAGCAGGAAGGCCCTGATTGACCCATGTTTCCTCCTGCTAAGAGAGGGTGGGAGCGAGGCGCCTCGCTCCTGAGGAGTGTTACGGCCCCTTTGCTGGTGGCTATGGCTGGTCCTCTTGGTTACAATCATAGAAGATTAGGATTGGAAGGGACCTCAGGAGGTTCTAGTCCAACCCCCCGCACAAAGCAGGACCAATCCGCAACTAAATCATCCCAGCCAGGGCTTTGTCTAGCCAGGCCTTAAAGACCTCTAAGGATGGAGATTCTCCCACCTCCCTAGGGAACCCACTCCAGTGCTTCACCCCCTTCCTAGTGAAATACTGTTTCCTAATATCCAACCTAAACCTCCTCCACTGCAACTTGAGACCATTACTCCGTGTTCTGTCATCTGCTACCACTGAGAACACCATTTCAAATACAACTCTGGACTCAGACTGGTCCTGATGAATTCAGACAGCCTGAAACCTCGTGGGGCTGGGGAGATGGCTTTAGATCGCTTGTTAGGCCTTTTGGCTCATTTGTGCAACCAGGACTATGATATAGGTCAGCACTGCAGTAGGCTGGTGGTTCTAATGTTTATCTGCAACTTTTCCCTCTACAGGGATCATGACGAGACAATGTAGAATGTGTCATTAACAATAAGAGTTTGATTTTAAACCCCAGCACTGAGATTTACAGACCAGGCTTTCATCCGAATTAGCCTCTTGAGTCTCAGGTTCGTGCTCTTAGTCCTCATTCCTTTTGCCACTTTGAGACTAAGGGGCCTCTTGCTGGCATCAGTCATGGATGGAGGCTTGGCTTGCATTTGTATGCAGATAATATACAGCGCTGCATCTGTTCCTGAAGACTCAGAGGGGAATTGTCTTGTCTAACTTTGTGTTTTCATGCAGTTCAAGGATGACAGAGGGTTTTTTTTTTTAACTAAATGTTGAACAAAGAATGACATTTGATTAGCCCACAATGCCTTTTGAACAGCATTTCCCCCAGTTCTTTCGTTCCTTCTGATGACTTCACTGTGATTTGCATAGCAAATGAAAAAAATAATAAACCCCATCTCACTGTTAAATTTAGATTTGGCATTTGAGAAGCGTGACAACGGTATTACCTGGAATTCTGATTGTTTGGCGTAGGGACAGTCCCAGCCTGTGCCCAACCTTTGTATGGTCCAAGCACATTTTCAGATGTCTTATCTGCTCATGAAGACTCAAGATTTACCTTTTAATCCTCGCTTCCGCTAATGAGTGTGGTGTTATTGTGATGGTCTCTGAAGTGCTGGCAAAAAAACAAATAACCTGAGTGATTGATTGGGTGAGGTGACAAGAGCATTTTCACCTGCCAAAATGAGGATAAACAATCTCAGATCAACAGAAGTATCTTGGAAAAGAATAATAAGATGTGTGCTAATTGATGGAGGGCATGGGAGAGGATGGGGAAAATCCCTCTGTTCGGAACTGTGTGCAGAGGCTGGCACAGTGGGGTCCTGGTGTTGCCAACTCTTAGAATTTTACCATCAGTCTCACAAAAAAAATGTAAAGGCCCAGCTCCAGGAGTCAAGGGATTATATTAGAATCTCAGTTTTCCTTTTTTTAAGTCCTCATGGTTGCAGGGAAAAAACATCATCCTAGTGCACCCTTAACAGCTCACAACCTAGAAACAAATAAAAAACATCATATTTATTATTTTTTTAAAATCATTATTTTGGGGGCATGATTTAGGATATTTTGGGTGCTTGGGGTGGCAATACTGGGATAACAACCCCGACACGGACAGAGGCACAGGCCAAGTGCTGTCTGGCCTAGTAGCGTGTTATGTTTCTCACCCGCTGGATAAGGGAGGCTGAGGGTGGACTGAGTGACATTAAATGCAGGAGGACGGAGCTGCCAGGCAGAGAGGCTGGTCACTGGAGAGGCTGCGCGAGAGCATAGCAAAGAGAACTGAGTCACCTCATGGGAAAAGGAGAAGGAAGAGGAGAACAAAACATTCTAGCTGAGCTGCCATTCAGAGGGGAACGGGCCTACTTGATGCCTGGCCAATGGTAGCTGCCTTGAGAGAAGAGGATGGGACAAGGGAGGAATGCACTGTTGAGCATGCCCAAGGCTGAGCAGAAGCTTCGTCTGTTAGCGCCTGTGGTTATTGGAGAAGGGCAAAATTGGAGCTTGGCCTTTCATTGGCCATCAGGTTATTGGAAGGCGCTTATCTTGGCCAGAAAGGCAAGTGATCATTTAATTTATCAATCCACCCAGCATAAGTTTTGGATTAAAAAAAAACAAATCCAAAGTCCTACAATTGGATTGATTGCTGCAGCAGCAAAACGCAATCTCCTCTGATCTCAGGAGGAAGATGGTCCTTCTCAAGGGGTCCATTATGGGCAAAGCCTTGCAAACTGCATGTTTTGCTGATGTTGTTAGGGCCAGATTCCACCCTTGACTTGCCTCTGAACTATCTACACACAGATCTGCTGGATCAAAAAAACAAATACAAAGTATCCATAGTGGAAACCACCCTTAGGCATTTCTGGAAAGAAAAGAATAAGAGTAATCATCAGCCGGAGGCAGGAGAGGGCATAACTGTAGGCCCTTGACCAAATAAGTGCACATATGGAACAGAAGAGTATGCTGAGGCATTCTAGAAATACAAACTTCCCAAAATTCATGGAAAGCTAAATATCCAGGTGTTCCATGCCAGAAAGGTTAAGCGCGAGATCTTCAGCTCATGTAAAATCAGCACAGTTCCATTGCAGTCAGGTAGTTCAACAGAGCTGAGGATCTGGTCCTGCGTGGTTTGTGTAGTTTGCAGAAAGCATAGAAAGCCTTCTGATAAGGACAAACCACTTGTATGTGAGGGTGACACCTCAAAACCAGCTGACTTGGCTTATTGGCCACCCCCTGCCCTGCACAAAGCCTTGAAAGCAAGGGAATGGCAAGTTCAGGGTCTCCTCCCGACCATACCTTAGCGCTGTTCAAAAGGGGGTTTACTGAATATTCTACATTACAAAACTACATAGTAAAAAAAAAGGATGTTAAGCAAAGTATGGTTTGTTGCTGCCAGGAAACAACCACATTCGTTACATGGAAAAACACACACAAAAAAGTCTTCTGAGTTCCAGTACTCAGAAGCTAATTTGTATTCAGTCTGAGTTTGGCAGAGATATTCATTTGGAAGTTTCTTGTGAGGATGGCTCAGTGTTTATTTTGATATTATTGAAAAGACTGCAAATGGAACTGTGATCCATACCATGGATCCTGGATGAAGCTATTATAAATTCAAATTATGCATAAAAATGCCAAGCTAAAAATGAAGACTTAAGGAAAGCAGAGTCTAAGGCCCGGGTTAGCATGCAGTGCAGTGATTTTGTTTGTGACGGGGGAATCGTTTGGATTTCATGAAATAGCCAAAGAAAATCTCTTCTAACGAAAAGCTATTTGCGGTGGAGATACTCTGACCTGCATAACAGCAATGCAGTCAACTGCTGACCCACAGAGAAAACAACTACCCCAAGGTAACAAATCCAGCTATTAAATGCCTTCTTAAATCTCTTATTAAAATACTATGGCGATACGCTACACAGGCACAGTGGAATCCCCTTAATAAGGAAAGCCCCAGTAGACAATCTCGCATCCCAATTATGCAGCTGTTCCAATTAACAGAAGGCGGTTTAGAGTGGGGAATGAACCTGCTACATTAATGAAGGCAGACAGGCCTCGGACTGGGGAAGGCAAGTAGAGACCAGGTCAATTGCAGCCTGGTGCCACTTGAGTTCGCTTGGGGTTGAGTGGAGATTGGAGAACTGGCTATACTCACCCGTGTCCCCCCCGGTCACGGTACCCAGGAGGGATGGAAAGCAGCAGTTAGCAGAGCAAACAGAAGTCTTCAGCTTTTGGTCCATGGTAGGGTTTGGGAACAGACCCTGGAAGTTCAGGCCTCCAGGGTTTGAAAGGGAGTTACTTGGTCAGTTCACTCAACAGTTCAAGTCTGATAGGTCCACAGGGTCTCTCACTAATGTGGGCGGTTGGGCATCGTTTTTCGTATGTGTCACAGGTCAATATCTGGATTGTTCAGCCATCTGACTGACGCAGCATGGAGGGGAGTGAGATGCTGCAAACCGTCCTCCAGTCGTCTGATTGTGCATGTGTAAGACTATCTGCACTGCTGCCCTGCAGTCACACTGAACAAATTTCTGCAGTATAGCAGCCATGCTGGCTATGCCAGTGAGCCGGCTGCTAAGCCGCATCCAGGATCTGTGTCCCAGGCTGCAAATAAGTGAAGGTAAATCAGGAAATTTGCCAGCACGCCTGTGAGGACAAAGCTGTGGGTCTTAATCTGAAGCGTGCACTGCGTATTTGCACCTGTTGGAACCATTTTCAACCTTGAAAGCAGTAAGTTGTCTTTTTTGGTTATAGCCAGCCAGGCAGGGTTAAGGCTGAGGGCAGGTCCTCTAGGTTTGGAGGGAGCTACATGAGTCAACACATAAATTAATTGTAATTGAGGCTAAAGCAACCGGTGGTTGTCGTCAGCTCTGAATCAACAAGACGGACGTGCCGACCTCTGCTCCAGACGGCTGCACCATATTTCCCTGGAGCAAATCCCTTGTCAGGACTAAGGCTTTCAGAACATTTGCCTCTGCTTCTGAGGAAGTTCCTGCTAGCTTCTGGTTCAAGACAATGCAGGACGTGATCTTTGTCTTTACGTGTTCGAAGTGCTTTAACTGGTCACAACCTTCCCTCTGAATAAGTACGTGGCCAATCAACCCCTTATAGTTTGTGCTGCGAATGGTTCACTCCCTTTGCAGACAATTATTACTTATTCAGGAGTCAGCCTGGACTGCAGTCTAAGATACTGGGCCCATTTAGATAGTAAGACAATTATGTGTGGAATTTTTTAGGGATCCTGTGTGCCCCATTTAGACAACTACAGTTTGTGAAGTCATGTTGTTCACAAGCATTGCTCCTGAGCAGAGGCTGTCTTTTCTCTAGGTGTCAGCATGGCCAGCCCAGGGAGACCTGTGCTATGACGTGGTAACATCCGGAGGCCGCAACCACAACACAAATAAAACACCGAGTGACTCTTGAGTATTCGTGGAAACATGAGCCAATCCTAGAAGTTCCATCAGTTCCAGCATGGATTATCCTTTATCTGAACAGATGAGAAGCCTGTGGCCGCCTGTTTACTGAAAAAGTTACCTCAGTTTGCACATTCGAATGCTGGCCTTGGTACGGCCTGATTGCAGATCCTGGGCCTACACTCACACACGTAGCATTCCCCAGAAAGAAGCACACACCGGGACAATTTAAGAACCATTTACGGCTCATTTACGGTCATTACGGCTCCCTTACGCTTACTGTCAGGCTACCATCTCAAATTAAACTATCACCTACCCATTCTGTCGTACTCTCCCTCACAGCTGACCATAACCTTTGCTATCAAAGGCCTATGCCCTGCTACTGATATAACGTACACAGTCCTGCGTCCTGCCGGGACATGTGCAGCTCCTCCCTTTGCTCCCATCCAGCAGAGGGTACAAAACTTCTCGTGTCACCGTCACACCCTGCAAAGTAATCCACAGATCTTGCAAGCACACCTCTACCACGCCGAGGGAACTACGGCCTCCACCATTCAGTACGGCTCCTCACTTTACCTGGAGCGCACGCAAATAACAAATGCACAGGCAGCTCCCCTGTCCCAGCTTGCTACTGACAATATCCTTCATAATAACCCTCTGGGCCCTGGTAATTATACAACAAACAATTCTGCACTGAAACAATGCATAGGGGCTCCCGGCAGTCGACATGCTGCCCTTCTCTCTGGCTTCACCTGGCGTGTATGCAAAGGTTGCCCATGCTGTGTTCCCTCTGTTGCGGGCACTGACCAGAG
>ML677332.1:91469366-91573597 GCA_007922305.1 Dermatemys mawii
AAAGGTTGCCCATGCTGTGTTCCCTCTGTTGCGGGCACTGACCAGAGGGTGCGGTTCAGCTGCACTCTCTGGTCAGTGCCCGCAACAGAGGGAACACAGCATGGGCAACCTTTTTTCCCTCCCTTTTTGCCTTTTGCCGCTGAATTTCCTAGTTCTTTTCCAATACTTTGTTGGCGGGCGTTAGTGGTCACTTTGGCAGCTGTACAGATCATGGCTCACAATTAGCATACTAAGCCAGCCCTTCCTGCCCACACACAGCTGTGGAGCCCTACCAGCCCTGACTTGGCACACCTCACCAGCTGTGCTCCTGACCCATTCTCTGTGGCACCCTCTCCAACCTGGACCCTCCTCACTAGTGCACCCAAGGCCCCCCACCCCTCTCCCTGAAGTCTTCATTCCTAGCATACAAGAATATAAGAATGGTCCTACTGGGTCAGACCACGGGTTCATCTAGCCCAGTGTCCTTCTACAAAGGTTTCTATTGCTCTTACTTCCCCTCCCCACCCAGTAACCTGATTCACAAGTGGTGCCAGTCACGCTAGCCTGCTGCAATGCAGACCCAGGGTCTGGACCCTGCCCCCAAAACTGCAGGCTTTAAGTGAAACAGCTCAGCAGATTCCCTGCCTCCAGCACCCAGACACCCAGCTCCCAATGGGATCCAAACCCCAAATAAATCCGTTATACTCTTTAGAAAGCTTATACAGGGTAAACTCATAAATTGTCCACCCTCTATAACACTGATAGAGAGATATGCACAGCTGCTTGCTCCCCCGGGTATTAATCACTGACTCTGGGTTTATTAATAAACAAAAGTGATTTTATTAAGTATAAAAAGTAAGATTTAAGTAGTTTCAAGTAATAACAGACAGAACAAAGTAAGTCTCCAAGCAAAATAAAACAAAACACACAAGTCTAAGCCTAATACATTAAGAAACTGATTAGAGAATATCTCACCCTCAGAGATGTTCCAATAAACTTCTTTCACAGACTAGACTCCTTCCTAGCCTGGGCCCAGTCCTTTCCTCTGGCATAGTCCCTTTAGCTCCAGAAGACATCTTAGGTGTAAATCAGGGGCTCTCTCATGACTGGGATCTTCTTTGTCCTGCTCCACCTCCTTTTATAGCTTTGGCACAAGGCGGGAATCCTTTGTCTCTGTGGGTCCCCACCCTCCTTCTAAATGGAAAAGTATCAGACTTAAGATAGATTCCATCATCAGGTGACATGATCACATGTCCTGTGAGACCCTAAGTCTCCATTCCCCATGGGCTGGCCCACACCAACACAGGAAGGCTTGAAGGTAAATAAACCAATTTACAACCAATTGTCCTAGTCAATGGGAGCCATCAAGATTCTAAACCACCATTAATGGCCCACACTTTGCATAATTACAATAGGACTTCAGAGTAATACTTCATATTTCTAGCTTCAGATACAAGAATGATACATGCATATAAATAGGAGGAATGTATTTGGGAGTTTATAACCTTTGTTAGGATACCTTACAGGAGACCTTTTGCATAAAGCATATTCCAGTTACATCATATTCAAAAGCATGCTTCCATTAAGCATGTGGAGGGCAAAATCGCAGAATGACTAAAGAGGGAATGAATATCCTGATCCTTCCTGTGCAAAACCACTCACCTCAACCGTGAGGGCCGATTTCATGGAAATCACTGCAGGGCAATGTGCTACCCCATTAGATGGGCAGAGTTTTGCCCTCCCTTTGCATGAGGGTAGATGGCACAAGTTGCTGGGCAAAAATGAATTAGGCCGTGATTTTCTGACTATCACAGCTGAGCATCAACTTTCTGAGGAACATGGCTGGGACCTTAGCACCAGGACAGAGACACAACTGCTTGTCCCTTTTGAAGTGAACCCAGCCTGGGCTTTAACTCCAGTTACTGCAATGGAGCTAACGTGGGGGGAATTTGAGCCATTCTCTTTAATATAATAGATTGGCGGGGGGGGGGGGCATGGAGGGGAGAGTTAATGAGGAGTAGATCATGCAAACTTTTCCCTCCACCTCTCTCCTCCCTCTCCGCTTCTCTCCTCACCACCCTGCTTTTTCTCCTTTAAAATTTCCCTCCTTCCTGACAAATACCTCAGAGAGCCCCAGAACAGCTTCCTGCTCGGATAAGTAGAAGTTAATTTACCAGGAGCTCAGCTGGTTCTCCAGTGCTGTTGTGTGGCGCGGCAGGCAGCAGATTCTTTGAAGTGCGGCTAAACCGCACAAGGGAGCGGCAGTCAGGAGGTCTTTTAACGCTCCCCAGTTGGCTTTTTAGGAGTCAAAAAGGTAAAAAGGTGAAGGGGTGAGTTGAGGAGCTGGGGCAGAGGAGTGGGATGGAAATAATGGAAGCCCCTCACCCGTTATCCAGCTCCTTTTTCAGTCTGTGGCCAACGAACCATTTGAAATCACTGGCAATGAGTTTTCACTGAGGAAGGATGGCAGGATTCTCCCCCCAGCGGGACTGTGTTTTGTTTCTCAGTAGCAAACTCTGCAGCTCGCAAAGTCTCGTCTTCCTTTGCAAACCTGACAATTCTGTCACTGCCTGAGAACAAAAAGAAACCTACCTCTTCCCCAGGCAGCCTCCGGCTCGTATTGAAACATCGCTTCAAACAGGAGAGTCTTTTAAAAACTCTGTTGCTTGGATAAAGCTACATCTGTCACTTTCAACCAGAAGGTGAGCAGCACAGGCCTAGCGAAGGCTGCCTCTTTCTCTGAAAACCAGCTCAGAAGAGAGAGAACAGTCCACAACCAGCTGTGGAGTGTTTCAAGATCACTGCGTTGGCATTGGAATCATGGGTTCAATTTTCACACACACTTAAGTCATTTAGGAGCCTAAGTCTCATTGACAGGCCAGGTGACTTAGGCACCTACGTTGCTTCTCACTATTCTGTAGTTGTGGGATCTGGTCACAGAGCAGGACCCCGTTGTGCTAGCAGCGGTACAGACACAGGCGTTGACAATGAGAGCCGGGTGACGTTTTTCAGACCGATAGTTTATTCGGCGGAAAACGCAGTGTTGACAAGCCCAGAACTAGTCACAAATTTGACACCAATTCACCAAGTAGCTGTGGCCAAGAAAAATCAGGGCTAGATTCACAAGACATTGACAGAATGCTCGGGGAAGTTGCTGTGCCCACAAGTCTCCCTTACATCCTCCAGCCCAGTGGTTGGCGCATGTATGGGGGATTTGAGGCTAGAGGCTATTCGGGGGAGGGGAGGAGTGTGCTCATTCTCTCTTGCTGAAGCTGTTTGTAGACTAGTCACAGGGCAAGAGGGAGGGAGTGTGAGATGGACTCTCTAGGCTGGTGATAGGGCAACTGCTTAAAGGGAGCTCTGGATTCAGATCCCTCTTCCAGAGCGAGGATTTGAATCGGTGTCTCCCATACCCCAGGTGAGCTTCCTGACCCTGGGGTCAAGGTTATCACAGGGAAGGAGGGGGAGCTGCTGCAGCAGCAAAACACCCACAAACAAAACCTTTTGAGTTGAACACAACACACTGACCCAAACCAAACTGTTTCGAATCGCCACAAATTTTTTTTTTTAAAAAAGTTTGGTTTTGATTTGACCTGAACTGAGTTTTTTTCTCCCTGATTTTTCAGAATGGCCAGCAAGCCAAAACATCAGCTATTTGCCCAGCTCTATTACAGTCTAAGGCCTGGGCTACACTGATGGGGAGTTCGAACTAAGATACCAACTTCAGCTGCGCTCTTCGCATAGTCAAAGTATCTTAGTTCGACTTACCTGGCCATTCCCATGGCGGCGAGTCGACTGTGGCTGCTCCCTCATCAACTCCGCTTACTCCTCCTGCCAAGGTGGAGTACAGCCGTCGATTTGGGGATCGATTTATCACATCTAGATGAGATGCGAGAAATCGATCCCTGATACATCAAGCACTACCCGCTGATCTGGCGGGTAGTGTAGCCATAGAGTATAAAACAAAAGACAACAGGTCTTTGCAGACAGACTGCAGGATATGTGGAACAATCAGACAATAGTTGTCAGTGTGACAGGCGGTGGTCTCAGAACACTTGTTCATTTTTTTGGAGGCATCACAGCACGTTTTCAAGAGGGACTTGCAGTTAGGGAATGAGGTAGCGTCACAGAGGTTCATGAGGGTGGGGAGGTCCTCCCAAGTGTGATGGGGCAGCATGGGAGAAAGCAGAGATGCTTGTTTAAAAATGTAGCAAGAGGGTGATGGAAGCTGGCGTCACGGACCAATCAAAGGCAGAAATCGATGTCTTAATACTGAAAGAGAGATGATCAACTGCACAGGGATAGGTCCTGGAGGGCCTTGATAGGGAAACCAAGTAGCTTATGTCTGATGCTTAGGCGCTTTAAAATATTTAACCCTATGCCATTAATCAGCAGGATTTATTCCAGAGAAAAATTACTACAAAAACTTTTCCATGACTTCTAACTACAGGTTTTCTTTGAGTGTGTTCATGGCTGTGTTCATTCCTCTTTCAATAACATTTGTACAAGTAACATTTTGCTCATACAAATATTCATAGAAAGCGGGTTTTGGATCCAGAACCCAGATCTGTTTAATTACATTTAGTCAATATAGCTACTCCTTTTGGAAGGGACGACTCATCCTTAATAAGAGTGGCAGAATATGCCCCAAACACAATTAATTTGCTGACCAATGAAGATGTAGAAGAAATTGATGAAAGTAAGGTCATCCAATGAGGAACCATGTATCAGAGGGGTAGCCATGTTAGTCTGCATCTGCAAGAGCAACAACGAATCCTATAGACACAGACAAGGTTTTCATCTCGAGACCAAAAGACCAGAAACATCAAGACACTTGATCATGGCCTTGGATAGGTCAAGAGACTCCTTACGCTTCTACACTTGATTTTAGACAAAAGGCTACACTTGATCTTAGCCAAAAGGCTGAGATACTCACCCACGAAAGCTTATGCACCAATATGTCTGTTAGTCTATAAGGTGCCACAGGACTCTTTGTTGCTTTTGCATTCAAGGAACAGAAATCATACCAAATATTCAAAGATATCCTGCCAGCTCTTGGGGCGCACTGCTTAAGCTGAAGTTTGTTTGTACAAAACATTTGTCAGCTGCAATTATATTTCTTTTGCCCATCATTGTGAATCCACACACTTAAATAAAACAAGCAGGCAAATTGTACTTTAACTAGGAGAGAAATAACAACCTACCGAGACTCATTTGCCTGAGTTCAAACCCCCAGTGTACAGCTCACAGGAGTTCTGCCACTGGCAACTAATGGTATTTGATTTAAAAAACTCATTTATGATGAGTATGAGGGTGAGCAAAAACAACACAATTTGCTTACATCTAATGATACAATTGTATGTATTTTGTCACCCATTCTATAATATCACACACACACACACACACACAAAATACATTTAAAGTTTGGGTAAACTCACGAACAATTTCAAAGTAAATGCTAAACAGGGTGAAAATAAGATAAAATTCACCCTATCTTAAAGCAGAAACTAAAGAGCATAACTGATTAAGGATGTGCATCACCTCAGAGTTTTAGCCTTGTTTGTGAATCCCACTGGGGGTTGAGTTTGAATCAGACTGTTAGTTTAGCATAGATTTTGATGGTTTCATGGATTTTGTTGATATAGGGATTTATTACAGAAATCCATAACTACAGCAGCTATTTGGTTTTGTGCTAATTAGCAAATTTGGATGTTAGCAGTATATGAAGCTAATTAATGCATTTCCAAAGGTCTTTGAAGGTAAAACCCTTAGTAAAGCTGGTAAAGCTACCATACTGTAGCAGTGTTATCATTTTTTGTAATTTATATTTAGGGCCTAGAGAGCCCAGTGGAAATCCCCTTGTGCTAAGCACTGTACAAACATACAGCAATACTGCTTGCAACTAAAAAGAAATTCTTGCTGCACCTCTTCTCCCTCCATAATGCTGGCTTCCTCAGAAAGTCACTTAATATGGCATTTAGTGGCGTTTCCTATGGCATCTCTCGGTGCTAGAGGTCTGGTAGCAGTGAGAGCGGCAGGGTCAATGTAAGGGGCAGATGAAACAAAAGAGACCTGAAGAAAATGTGGTGGCTTGGCTAGAAATGGAGGAAGGGGCCTGGAGGGTTATAAAAATGCAGCTCCAGGAAGAGGGGCAGGCGGATGGGGAGAGAAGGCAGCAGGTGGAAGAATGCAGATGATAGGAAAGTTGCTAATGCGGACAGGTAGGCGTTGCAGCAACTCACGCGGTGATGATAAGGGCAGGACATTGCATCCAATAGGTGCCAAAACAACATCGGTTTCTTTGTTACTTCCCTACATATTTTGGGGTAAGGCCATTTGGAGTATTGAGTCAGCAGGGTGCCCTTGTTGCCAAGAAGGCCAAAAGGCATATTGGGCTGTTTTTGGAGGAACATCTCCAGAAGATTGAGAGACGTGATCATTCTCTTCTGTTCAGCACTGGTGAGGCCACACCTGGAAAATTGCATCCAGTTTTGAGCCCCCCACTGCAGAAGGGATGTGGACAAATTGGAGAGAGTCCAGCGGAGACCAACAAAAATGATTAGGGGGCTGGAGCACATGACTTACAAGGAGAGGCTGAGGGAACTGGGCTTGTTTAGTCTGCAGAAGAGAAGAGTGAGGGGAGATTTGATAGCAGCCTTCAACTACCTGAAAGGGGATTCCAAAGAGGATGGATCTAGACTGTTCTCAGTGGTACCAGATGACAGAACAAGGAGTAATGGTCTCAAGTTGCAGTGGGGGAGGTCTAGGTTGGATATTAGGAAACACTATGTCACTAGGAGGGTGGTGAAGCACTGAAATGGGTTCCCTAGGGAGGTGGTGGAATCTCCTTCCTTAGAGGTTTTTAAGGCCCAGCTTGACAAAGCCCTGGCTGGAATGATTTAGTTGGTGTTGGGCCCTGCTTTGAGCCAGGGGTTGGACTAGATACCTCTTGAGGTCTCTTCCCACCCTAGCAGTCTAGGATTCTGTGATTTCTGTCCATTTTTCCACACAGCCATTAGTGGTAACCAGCCCCGGAATGGTTCCGTGAGCTGGTGAGGTGCAATTTGATCACATCCAATGATTTGCTCTCTGTGTGTTACCCAAATTCAATTGATGCAGTTAATAGAAAGGTGAGAGCACAGAGAGGAGCAGAATCTTCCATTGTTCTACAATGAAACTAAATTAGAATGTTTGTACTGAAAAGCCACCGGCTAGTTCTTATTTCCACGGTGATTTCACCAAATACAAAATGCCCTTCGCACAGAGTTTGGCCTTGGTGCTGCGCGTTCTCCCTGGTGTGCCAGTGTAGCCACGGAACGTGGTGTGAGGTAGGGGGAGGGCAGGACACCCCCTTTCTATGCACCTGTGCAGCCAGGAGATGTACCTCACCTTCTCTCCCCCATTGCTACCTCTGCCTGCTTCCCTCCTGTCCCTCCCAGGACAGCTGGCCTCTCCCAGGTTTTCTGCCCCCTTTCTCCCTTGTGGGACTCCTTTGTCCACCCAGGCCTCCTCAGCCTCTTCCTCTGCCCATGCGGGTCTCCTCTGCCTCTTCTTCCCATCACCTGGGGCCTGCCTTGCTCGCCAGAATCCAGGTCTGCACGTAGCTGACTCGGGAATCCATCTGGCAGGGCTTGGGCAGACCCAAAGAGCCACGGGGCCAGGGCTGATTGCCCCAGGAGGAGAAGCTTCCTGGCAGGAGCGAGGGAAAGGGACAGTTACTGCTGCTCTGTTGTGGCTGAGGGGAGCGGTAATGGCATGAGACTCACTGCGGCGACGCCTCCTGCTGGTCAGTCCAGGAATTAGGTCTTGTCAGCCATGGAGCGCCCTCTGTGCGTGGTGTCTCGCCCATTGTCTGCTCTGCTGCTTTAGGACCCGTGTTGCTCCCTGCTCGGCAGCGTCCGCTTCAGGACAATGACCTCCGGCAGTGCCCATTCCTCCATTCTCACCCCCTTTGAGAGGGGGCGGGGTAACAACAGTCCTTCAGCTTGCACCTGCCTCAGTGGCCAACCACAACCCCCAAGTCTAGCTCCTCACCTCAGGGGCATGTTGCAGTCTGTCTCGGCCACACTTTCCCATGGCCAGGTGCAGGACAAGGGGAAGGGAGGGAGGGCTCATGCCCACCCGCTACTCTGAGTCCCAACCCAGGGACCCTCTAGCGACAGCCTCTCTGCCCTCCTTCTCTGCCCCTGTCAGACTATCTTCCCTGGGCCGCTTCCCCTTTGGCCCTTGCACCTTCTCGGCTCTTCTAATCAAGGGCCGCAGCCTGGCAGGTCATGGGCCGGAGCTCTCCTCTGCTCCCCCGAGCCTGCCCAGCACTGCTCTGTCCAAGGTGCTTCCCTCCTTACCTCAGGAGCCAGTCCTTCTTTGCTAGGCAGTCTTATATAGACTTATATAGGGCCTAGTCTGGCTCTGACTGGCTCTCCACAGGCCTTTGCTGATTGGCTTCTGGTGTGCACAGCCTCTCTGGCCTGTTCTAGCCCCTTTTCTCACGGAGTGGGGCAGCCGCCCTGTCAGGATTGCCTCCCCACTCTGAACTCTAGGGTACAGATGAGGGACCCGCATGAAAAAAGAAATAACCCCCCCAAGCCTATTTTACCAGCTTGGGTTAAAATGTTTTTCCCCAGAACACAAATTCTTCTGTATCTGGACCTGGTACGCTGCCACCACCAAACTAGGTCTAGGGTACTTTGGGACCCCTTTCCCTTTCCACTAACCCCCCAAACTTCTTCCTTCCCTGGGAAGCTTGAGAGAAAAAAAAAATAAACCTCGCCTGCTCCTGCGAGATGTGCCCGATCCAAAACCAGGATCTTACACAATGGAAAACAAGCAGTCAGCTTCTTAAAAGAAAGATTTTAATAAAAGAAAAAAAGAAAGGAATAAATCCCTTATAACCATCAATAGAACAGCATCTACCATAATCAACAAAAGGATTCAGAAACCAAACCTCTCCCCCGAGGCAACTTTCTCCCACTGTTGATATCTCTGCTGAATCTTACAATATCAAGAAGCACCCAGCCAACACTCACCACTGAGAACTCTCCAAGTGATAAAAAGAAGGTAAATTTACTGACTACAGTACTTGATAGAATCTTGTAGTTACAGTGAAAGACATAGCTGTGTTCATCCCATAGCCGAGGTGAACAGAGAGAGACCCAGAGAGAAACTGAAACTTAAAATCCTTTGTCTCCTGAGGAATTTCTCATTGGTCAGTTGTCCACCTCTCAGGTTACCTTTAGCTTAACCCCTTACAGGCAAACACTAATTCTAGGCTACTTCACACTTATGACAGGCCCCACTTCAGGAGGCAATGCAGGCAGCAGCTTTCAGAAGCAGGAATGCACCTCAGCCCATTGCTGCCTGCAGCTGCTAACGAGCAGGCCTAGAGATGCATGGGCCGACGGGGCGGCATGTAGAACAAACAGCAGATCTCTCTATTCTTCCATCCAGGGGCGTGCACAGTGCCCAGCGCCCCAGGCTTTACAACGCCACCCAGGCAGCAGACTGAGTGTCTAGAACACAGTTCACTATGAGCAAGAATCACTCAAACGGCCCTCTCCTGCCGCCTTTGTGTGTCTGTACGCCGTTCACTGGATTTACGCTTCCTTTCATAAGGCCACGGCACTCTCCACTTTGAGGTGAGGCTCAATCCATGTTTGAGGCGGCAAAGAACAGTTCTGAGGAGGATTTCATTCCTGTGGCGATCAGTGCTTTTTTGGGCAGAGGCACGACTTGAAAGGCGATAATTCTATCTGCCAAGGGCTGAGCCGAGACCGGCTTCACTCAAATGAATTTAGCAGGAGCAAGACTGAGGCAAGATTTGCAGCGTGCCCACTGTGTCGGCAAAACACTGGCTACTTGCAGTGTGTCCACTCTGTCGGCAAACCTCATGGGCACCAGATGTTGGTTCTTTTTACTTCTTGCTTTTCTCTTCCATGGGGAACTCCAGATTATCCCTCTGCCCCCTCGCAGTGACCAGGCTTTTCATGTCTTGCTTGTGCTCACATTCTAGGCCCGAACAACAACATCATTACAACTCAAGGTACATCTGACTCTCAGAGCCCTTAGGACGCATAGGGCTCAGGCTGGGGGGCTATAAAATTGGATTGTAGAGACTCTGAGACTCAGCAAAAGGGGAAAGTTTAACAACCAAATGATTACACTGCAATTGCATAGCCCTGCCGCCCAAGTCAGCTGACCCGGGCCACCTGCGGATCTTTTATTGCAGTGTAAATGCATCCTCGGCTTTACGTCTAAGAGACTCAGCCCTGTCAACAAGTGAAGGTGTTTTGGTCGGTCCTGGCTGGAAAGGCCAGGCCCTTGTTATGTTGCGGGTTGGGTTAAACCTTGTTGAAGTTAGTGGGTGTAACAGGCTTTGCTCAGGATAAGTGTAAAATGCAATGGAGCTCCTGTATGGAATGGACCATTGAAACAGTAAGGGCCTCTGCCTAAAAACACATGCCACATATGACTCTGGAGTAGAAGTTGGGCCATGCAGCCTAAGGGGTTTTCCGGGGACTGGTAAATGTGGGAGTGAGAGGTTGATTGGATTTCAACTCTGTGTTTGTGTGAAAGAGAAGAAACCACCACAAAAAGCCACAGAGAAGGTGGCACAATGCCCAGATACAGCCAGTGAAGGACTTGTCATGTGGCCCTGAGGAGAACTAAGGGAGAGCTTTGCAGCAAAGGGCCTTTATTACTCACTGTAGCCTAGACAGTGACCCATTCGGCACTACCTGGGACTTAATTTTTGAAACACATGGGACAGAGTTCAAAATAGGAGGCTAAAACGAACCCAGCTGCAGCTACCAGTTCCTGAGGCTGGTTCTACACTGGCTGTATCATACACTAGAGCAGCTGGGGGCTGCTCTAATTCATGATGGCTGCCTGTGGCCTACAAGAGGCCATTTGCCAGCTGGGGATGGCCGATATGCTCTCATGGCTGCTCTAGGTCCTCTTTCAGCAGGTCCTCTACACTGAAGACACATCAAGGAGAGCTAGTGGCTTTCTGTTCCTGAGGCACAAACAGACTGCAGCCAGCCAGAGAATCTACAGACTTTGTTCATGACCAAATATGAATGCTGAAAATACCAGTGAAGCGTTCCAGTGCTTATCCGGTGCCATCTTAAATGTTCATAGCACATCAGTCACCCTCTTATTTAGGCACTGGATACAATTAGGCTAGGTGTACTCTATAGGTTAGGGGGTAATTCCCCTTCTAATCGAACTTGCCAGCGTATTAATAGCAGCGTAGCCATAGTGGTACAAAGTGTAGATGTATCCTCAGCTTAATAGATTCCTAGGCCAGAAGGCACCGTTGTGATCAGTCTGACCTCCTGTAGAACACTGGCTGTAGAACTTCTCCCAAATAATCCGTAGAGCAGGGCTCTTAGAACAACATCCCATCCGGATTTTAAAATACCCAGTGATGGAGAAGGCATGGAACAGTGCACCAGTGTCACACTCCTGGTCCCAGTGCAACAGGCTTTCTGCTTTCGTAAGGAAAGGTAGCAGTGGAAATCCAGAGTGCTACAACAAGCAACTCATGAGGCAGGGAAGGAGTTCAAATAAGCAGCCAAAATGTGCACTGTGTTTCTCTTTGCTATGATTGATCTGTTTTGCATTGAAGAACACGATATTGTAATATTTTTGCTTGTTAAGAGAAGATTTTAAGTAGGGAATTTTGCTTTAACGTAAGTGAAAATGATGAACTTTCCTATGCAACATTATTCTCCTCACTGGCTTAATGAAAGGAATGGAAGTCTGGAATGTGTTAAGAAGGAAACCCATCATCACAACTGCAGTATGCTTATGGTATCATCATGTCACTAAGCAGCTGCTGTCAAAGGAAGATGTGTTGGCAAGAAGGAAGCTTATGCTGTTGTTACTGAAATGATACGAAGAAGCAAAGAGAGATTACAGAATTTTCTTGCTTTACCAGTTTCATCCCACCATATATAGTATTAAACATTCTATTTTGGATCAAGGCATAATGTCATTCATTCACCATAGAGCTGAAGTCTGAGTTCAGGCTGATATAGGCAGTGATAGAGAGACACCTTAATCCAGGAAAGATGATCTTCTGCATTAGTCTCAGATTAGGGTCTAGCCTCAATTCTTTCTAAAAATATGACTGATAAAAAACTGTGGCTGGCACAAAGATGGGTGGAGTGGTTAAATAATGAGGAGGACAGGAGCGATCTGGATCACATGGTGACCTGGGCCCATTCAAATAAAACATATTGTAACACAGACAGATACAAAATGATACATCTAGGAACAAAGACCTCAAGTTATACAGAATAGGGGACTGCATCCTGGAAAGCAGCGGAGCTGGAAAGGATTTCGGGGTCATGGCAGACAAGCAACTCGGCATAAGGTATCAATGCAATGCTGTGGCAAAAAGGCCTAATGTGATTGTTGGGTGCATAAACATGAAAGTAGCAAGGAAGTGATTTGATCTCTGTATCCAACATTGGGATGACCAATAATAGAGCAATGCGTCCAGTTCTGGTGTCTACATTTTAAAAGGGATTTTGAAACATTGGAGAAGATGCAGACAAGAACCACACATTGTGATTTGAGGACTGGAGAAAATGAGAGAGTTAAAGAGCTAAGTCTGCTTAGCTTATCCAAATGAAGAGTGAGAGTTGACTTGATTAGTGTGTATAAGTCCCTTCAAGAGCAGAAAATACCAGGTCCTAAGGGGCCCTTGCATCTAACAGAGAAAGCAAGAACAAGAACCAATGGCTGGAAACTGAAGCCAGACAAATTCAAAGTAGAATTCAGGCACAAATAATTAACAGCGCAGGTGATTTACCCATTGGAACAAACCACCAGGGGAAGTGGTATTACCAAGAGGCATCTCTCAAGGTCTTCAGAACAAAACTGGATGCCTTTTTGGAAGACATGCATTAGCCATACACGTTACTGGGCTCGGTACAGGGGTAACTTGGTGTAAAACAGGAGGGCAGATTAGATGATCCAATACAGTGGGTCCCAAACTGTGGGTCAGGACCCCAAATTGGGTCACAATCCCCTTTGAATGGGGTCTCCAGGGCAAGGCTTCAGCCCTGGGAAGCGGGGCTCAGGTTACAGGCTCAGGTTACAAGGCTGAAGCCCTTGAGTTTCAGCTTTGGCCCTCCTGCCCAGGGCAGTGGGGTTTGGGGCTTTGGTCCCCCACACCCTCTGGGATCATGAAGTAATGTTTGTTGTCAGAAGGGGGTCACGGCGCAATGATGTTTGAGAACCCCTGCTCTAACAGAATGGTCCCATCTGGCCTTAAACTCTATGAATCTGTTTCCACAGCATATCTGCAGTCTGGAGAACCAGTCAAAGGTCCAGAATGGGGGAACTGAGGTTGGGGAACGGAGGCTGAGTTTACTGCTCAGTTGCTGGGTCAATGTAACCTTTAGAATCAGAATCACTTCTCTCTCTCTTCTGACTCCCATTCGTTGCTTGCCTCCCAATCAGTGGTTGGGCCATTAACCTACTGTGGGTTCATCTTGGCCTTATCCCTCTCCTCTCTTTGGTCAAGACTGAGAACGACTGCCCCGCAGTCTGCTGTTAGGAGAGCAACTCCTGCAGCGCTAAGGTAGATTGGGAGTTGACCAGGGATATTTCTAATGCTGTGAGGGCATGAAAGTGTTTGTGCTCCTCATACTGACTGCGTGGGGTGAAGAGTTTTTCCAGACGAGTGGCCAGATCCCACAGCTGGTGTCAATTGGAAAAGCTCCATTGACTTCTCTAGTGTTCCTGAGGAAGTAGCATGCATGGGGTTTCAGTAAAAGCTTTATTTAACTGTCATGTAAACAACATGATGGATGACACCAGAAAAGTCCTAAAGTCCATTTGCCTCCATGTGTCTCTCTAGACATGGAAGTAGCCTAGAAGGCCCACAATATGGCACTATGCTCTACTTAACAGATTCTCCCCAGCTGAGGATCAGGCCCTGTTGGATTGAGGAAGATTCAGGCCCTGCCAATGGTGCTGCCCAACTAGCCCTACGATTAGTAGGAGGGCACTATTACTCAGGAAGATAGTGTGAATCATTCTTGGGTTCTTCTAGCAGCTCTAATATTATTAGCTATGCTGCAGTCAGCCCCGTCCAGAGCTACCCTAGCCAGTGAAGATTAAGGCTGTACAAGTAACTTAATACTCCGCTCAGTGGCAGGGCTAAATGAAACTGGAAAAGAAACGGATTTCCTGCCAGCCCAAGGTGAAAATCTGGAAATTTTCAGAGCAATGAAAATGTCAGGAGGGTTTTGATTTGATCAAAACTTTTAGTTCAAGTATGAAGGTTTGCAAACATTTTAAGTGTTTTTTTTTAAATGAAGTTTAGAGAAATCACAAAATGAAATGTTTTTTCAAAACAGGAAGTTGAAAGATTTCGTTTTGCAGATGCTGAAATGGACTGTTTTGACATTTCCAATTCCTCCGTTCCAACCTCCAACTGAAACCATTTGCCAAAAAGACCCAGATTTGTGAACTGTTTTAGTTGACTCAAATCTGCATTTTGGGGGTGAAAAAAATTCACACAATTTTTTCCCCCTAGCTCTAGCTAAGACTAGTTTTCATGAGGTTTGGAATTCTTAGTGTCCTGAGGGTTGTTTCTGTAACCAATTTTGTGCATAAATTTATGCGGTCATACTTTAAGCTTCACCAAGCCCAAATCAATCAAGATACGCTGTTCTTTTCACTTCTCCTTAGCTGGGTACCCTCATGTGAGGTGTGTGAATGGATCAAAGAATTTCATCACCGGAAGTGGAAAGGCAGAAAGATTAAAAGATAGCATGAATAACATAAGGGCAACTGATGACTTCATTGGTTAAGCAGGGAAGAGGTCAGCAACAATCACATTCTGTGAGTCTCTCCTGCAAAGCGACAGGTGAAATGTATACCTTCTCTGTTGTGCACTATGATTTCACTAAGGAATGTAGCACTGGGAGAAAGGAGGGAGAGTGAGAAGAAGAAATTGGAAGCTGTAAGTTAGCCAAGATTTATAGTGTGAAGTACCTGAGAATCTTCTGTTTCACTTTAATTTCTGGCAGAGTCTCTGTGGCTGTTTCATATCTTGGTCCAAACTGAACACCAAACTATTGCCAGTCCTGTGATTCTATGTGTTTAGTGGCTTGTGAAGTCACATTTGTGGACAAATCAGACATTGCAATAGCACATATACCAGTCATGGGGCAAGCATCATAAAATGACAAATACCATGGTCAGGCAATAATATTACAATATAGCCCATTGTGCGAGACACTGTATTTGCCCTGTTATGAACTGTGCACCGGATTTGACATAACAGAGTCTCACATTCCTCTATGATTTGATTTTTCCTGGTTACTATGGACAGTCTGCACGTGCTGTGGCATGAACAACCCTATCTTCATTTCTTGTATTGAAATAAACTAAGTTAAAGCCTGAGAGAGCAAAGAGTGAAATTAAATAAGATGGTCTGACATGCGATGGGTTTGGCAACATGACTGTCCGGGCTGTTAATTAAAGGCTTGCTACCGTCCAGTCTATCCCAACGAGCATAGCTGAAGGTGAAAATAAGCTGCCGGATGTCATAGCTTGAGGGCTGTTAATTTGGGTCACCAGCTTTAGTTCTGTTAACACTTTAGTCAGTCGGAAAAAACAAAACAAAACACCACAACCCTGGTTGCTTGTTCCAAAACTTTTGATCACCCGCAGGCAAAAAATTCAGATTTGTCTCATTCTTGTGCTTCTTGATGCAGATCAACAAGATTTGCAAGACTTTAAAAGCACCAGTTCTTATTAAAAAAAGAAAAGATCCAGATGGCAGAACATCTAATGAATTTGCTCCATGAAGCTACAGATGTTCCAAAATGAGAAATGCTCAGAAGAAATTCACAACAGGGCTACAAGAAAGTCTAATTAGGGGGACCACAAAATGTTTTAATTTAGATCTCAACTGGAATGGCTTAATTATCAGAATCTCTCATTGATTAGTTTGTGAGGCTGTTCTGCTGGATGAAATTGAAGGATTTCATCTATGAAGCTGCACATCAGTTATTTCCTTGCTATTTCTTCATTAGCTCCCATGCCTGACACTCACAAAACCTCATTGTCTTGCCTGTGTCGAATAAGCACTAAACTGGCTGACACCAGCAAGACGTGTAGTGCTATGAAATTTGCAGACATAGCCTGAAAGTAACTGGCTGCTTTTGTTCCAGGGAACGTACCATAAGATCTAAATTTAGCATTGCCAATGTACAGGGAAAGATTGCAATCACATGCACCTTTGTAGTGATTTCAGTGTTCGCTGAATAGTAGAGAATAATGGGGAAACATTGTTTAATCAGCTTGGAAAATGGCTTTCTAGCACAGGCTTTTTGCAGCCTACAAGAAGCCTCGGTCAGTGGGGTGGCAAGGTAGCTATACCTTCTCCACACTAAAGCAGAGATTTAGTGTACCAGATAGTAGCTGGTCTTCCATAAGAGGGACCTCTCTTGAGACAAACACAACAGTTTCAATTTCTTCATGATAGCTTTATTGACCTGAGATGAGATCTTCCAAGCTAACTGTGACCATATTCTCCAAGGTTCCAGGTACCCATTGACATCATTGGAAATTGTGGGTGCTCTACACTTCTCACAAATCAGCCCATGAGGTCTTATCTGCTCTGTGTGGACCTTATGACCCCAACATAGCTTCTGTGAGATTGCTAGCTGATATTTTTACACTGTCAAAACTCTGCTGGGGAGTTTATTGACTACACGAGAAGACATGTTCCCTGCCCTTAAGAACAGGGTAGGACAGCAGGGCAAACTCCCTAAGCCCACATTTTCCAACCAACTGTTGTGCCATATGCTGTATGGTCATTGGCAGGGGTCTCCTGTAACAAAGGTGGCTGGATTCCAGTGGAGTGCTGGAATAATCCATGTCCTCAGCTGGTGCAAAATGGTGTAGATCCATTGGCTTGCCCTGATTTACACTAGCTTAGGAGCTGGCTGTAGGATTGCAAAGTGATTTCAGATTCTTCAGGATGGAAGATGCTGTATAAAGAGTATGTTATTGCTGGAGCAGATCACTTCTTTTTGTATAATTCACATAAGAACCCAAACTTCTCCATCATGGCAAGGATAACCCATCATTGTCCCGTCACCACTTGCTCCCTCCTTTACACTTTCTCTTTTTAATGGTTCAAAATGAGAGGTCACTTAGCCTATTAGACTTGAATCATCAAAACAATTCCAATTGCCAGCTTCCTCGCATATGTAAGAACATCTGAGTCTGCTATTAACCCGATTCTGTAACCTGACCTGAAGCCTAGAAAAACCTCAGGTCAATAGTTTGTTCAGACAAAATCGGCTTTCCTCATTTCTGTGACTCTGTTGAGTAGCTTCTTTCATACCACATTTACAGATTAAGTTTATAACTAGATCTCTGTGAAGGAGGGAAATTCTGGTTCACCAAGGATTTCTAAAAAAGTGACAAAGAGTCCTGTGGCACCTTATAGACTAACAGATGTATTAGAGCACAAGCTTTTGTTGGTGAATACCCACTTCATCAGATGCATGCCATGTTAGTCTGGATCTGCAAAAGTGACTAACACGGCTATCCCTGATACTGAAGAAGGATTTTCAGAAGAGCTCAGCACATCTGTTGTGGGGATTTAGCACTTTACAAGTTTGGTTCTTACTGGGTGCCTGCTTGACCACCTCAACACCCACCCCACTCCTGCTGTGGTTATTTATTTAGTTGGGGATTGGTTCTTTTTTGAGCAGGGGATTGAACTAGGTGACTCCTGAAGTCTCTTCCAACCCTGATATTCTAAGATTTGTGCTCTTTGGATGAATAAACTGCAGGGTGGTTGTGCGCTGCTTGTGTGGGTGAGTTTAATATGGTACCAAACAACATTGCAAGATTATTTTTTACGTGATTCCAAGGTAAGGGTGAAAAGGGTCTGAATTAGGTCCCAGATGCATTGGCTAGAATCTTTCATGCGTACTTGTGTAACTGACGTAGTTATCAATGGGAAGTGATCAGGCAGCCGGAGAGACGAGACTCCCAGAGTGTGTACTCATTCACAAGATAACAAGTCCTCTATGAACATGCGCACTCCGGAGCTCAGCTGCATCTGTGAGAGATTCTGAGGGCAGGTCTACATTCCGACGGGGACTGACGCTGAGAGATCGATCTATCGGGGGTCAATTTATCACGTCTTTTTTAGACACGATAAATCGATCCCCAAGCGCTCTCCCGCCGACTCTGGTACTCAATCGCTGTGAGAAGTGCAGGCGGAGTCGATGGGGGAGCAACAGCAGTCGACTCACCGCTGTAAAGATGCAGCGGTAAGTCGATCTGGGTACATTGACTTCAGCTACGCTATTCACGTAGCTGAAGTTGCATACTTTAGATCGACCCCCTCCAGTGTAGATCAGGGCTAAATAAAAAGTACAGAATGGGGGTGTATAAGGAATATTTTTAGATCTGGGCCATAAGCCCCTGGAAAAAAAGTTCCACTTGGGTTCTTTCAGATGCTCCACCACCTTTCAATCTTGCTGCTCATTGCTACTGCAGCTTGCGCTCTTACACACAACAGCAATGCCTTCCGAGGGACGCTCCTGCTGCACAGAGAAAATGACATTTTTTGTTACAGGATAATACAGTGCATATGCCTCTCACCACAGAACAAAAGTGTAACTACTGCCCCTGAGGAATTTACCCAGCCTGACACCCTCCTGCAAGCGTAAACTGAGAAACAGATTACGGACGCTGCTGTAAACTAGCGAAGGAGGCATGGTGGCCGTGTATTTTTCTAGTGGGGAGACAACTAACTGAAGCAACAGCCGCAGCAAATGGAGGACACACAGCGCTGATGTGCAATATTGTGATGGCCGGGAGAGCAACTGTGGTTTACAGTCTCCAGCATCACATACGACTTGCCCTTGCCCACGAGCGCTGAGAGTCCATTAGGAAAAAGGAGACAAATGGCAGAGCACCACAGGGGCAGAAATATTGACTGTACCTTCCAGATGTGTAAAAATAAAAGCGTTCCCCACCTCCCATCCCTTTCAAACTCCTCAGCGTCTGGAGGGAGGAACTGGTTGCTCAGGATTCCATATGGAGGGGCAGAAGCACGAGCTACATTCTTGCATTTTGGAGCACACGAAACAGGCAGCGACAAACCACTGCTTGCCTCGTTAGTTCCTGGAAAAGTCCTCCCTACCTGTGGGTGGTGCTGGTGCCTTTTAAGGAAAGGATTATAGTGCTTCACTGTACTCAAGATGCACTGATGCTAGTATGTCTCTGTATTGGGTCAATGAGGCCCCATATAGTGGAGACAAGCATCCCCTCCGTTACTCTCATGAGATCATTCCCCTGTCATTTCTGGCTGACATTTTTCTTTTAGAAGTCATGGTTCCTGGTTCCTAAAACCTACAGCACAAATTCACATGCTGTGTGTGACATTCTGAGGAAGGAACCCTACATGTGCATCGTCTGGCTGGCACTTAGATACCATAGTCACTAGCACTTTTGAATGCTGCGTGGGTAGATAGGCTATGCCTTGACCATCGCTGGCCCAGACTGACACTTCTGCTCCAGAGGACAACTTTGGCTGGTGGCTGGGAGTAATTACATCGGATTTCAAATTCTGTGAGGGAGTAGGAACAGCAGGAGCAGAAGCTGGGTGCATTTCATCCCCATTGTCCTGCAATCCACTTCCACCGCAGAGGTCACACCTTCGTCTACCAAAGCACGTCGGTCTTAGCTTAGGACACTTCTGCCTGGGATTTTGCACCAATTAACTTCACTCCTGGCCTGCAAGCCGCGGCTGTGCCACTGTGACGGGCCACTCACTGCTAGTCTGGCGCCTCCTCCTGGCTGCTCTGGGGATTGGCTTATCAGGTCAATGCCCCTTCCTGTCGCTGTACACGGTTCTGTCATCTCTCTCCCTGGCCTGCAGCCCCTCTCTCAGTCCAGGAACTGCAGTGGCCTCTTCATGCCTCAGCCCCCTGGCCAGTTCGCTCTGTGCATTTCCCCTGCCAGAGTACCAAAGTCTTCCTTCAGTAGTCCTACACCATCTTCCCATTTACTGCCTCAGAGTACCACTCTCTCAGTGGCTGGCTGGGGAACCCAGGCCCACTCTCTACTCTGGGCTCCAGCACAGGACCTCCGGACAGCAGCCGAGGTCTGTTCCCTTCTAGGCCTTACTACCATTCCCTGAGCCCTCACCTACCTTCCTGGCCTCCCTCCTCTCTGGGTTTGGCAGCCCAAAACACAGCTCCCTTCTCCCAGGGAGTGACTGCAGACTTTCCCCCTCTATTTCCAATTTCCTGTCTTTGTAGTCCCAGCCTCCTTCCTCCTCAGCTGGGCTCCCTCACTCAGTCCGGGGATTACTCGGCTACCTGATTCCCTTCAGCACTTGGGTTAACTAGCCCCCTATCTTTGTCTTCACTAACCCTTTCAGGGCATGTGTGGTGTAAACATCCCATCATAGCCATCTCTGAGGTCTCTGAAGACAGGACCAGGAGGAGACCACCACCCTAATGTCTAACCATGATTAGGGTGAATGCTGCACCCTACTAAGAATGGTGGAGAAGAGGCCTGCTCCTTGCAGACTCCGGGAGGTGGCTGAAAGCCTTTCTAAGGCCCAATTCCACCTAGCGCTTCTATCGAATGTACTTGTACAGACCCCATTGCCTGTTGACTTTGTCTCACGACCTGAGCTCGGGTCTTCAGGTAAATAGCCACTGATAGCTCAGAGAGACTGAAGAGACTTGCTAGAGGAGTGCAAGTGAAACTAAAGCTATAATGCAGGGTGGAACAAGCAGAGACACTTAAAGTCTATTTTAGAATGGGCTTTGCAATCAGCTGGAAGCCTAGTCTTTAGTTGGAGGCTTAGCGGTCATTATAGGTAGCATAAAGCCCCATTAGGCCTAATGAAAGTTAGCACTAGTGAGTATCCTTGGGTCAGAAGATTTAGCAGTATCTCTCTTGTAATAAACTGTCTATACCATAAAGGCTTTATTTAGCCAGACTTTTCACGGCATCATATGGAGACCCTTCTATCCACGCAAATTCTTATGACCATTGTCAGAACCCCCTAGATGGGTAGCAGGAATGACCTAATATGGATGAAGGGTTGAGACTTAATTACATATGGTCTCGGAACTAGGTGGGTGTAAGAAATAGGTGCACAAAAGGGAATGAAACCCAACCCTCCATGGGATCTTGGGAAGGCAGGATGGTGACAACTTAAATGCTTCATCTCACCTTTAGGAGAAGCCCCAGTCCTGTGGAGTTGTGAGCACACACAAGGCGGATTGGCTGTTACTCTTACCTTGGTTTTCTAGTTCTGTGAGTTTGCTCATATTGATCAGGGTATTAATAAAACTCATCTAGTCTCTGTGAGTCTCTCACCTCCAATGTCACTCATTAATCTCTACGTAGCCACCAAAGAACAAACCTGGTATTAGTGACAAATGCATTTTGCATACCAAATTAATTAGAAGGCTACAAACCTCCACTCCCATGTGAAGGAGCGAAATGCTATTATCCCCATTTTACCAATGGGAAACTGAGGCACAGAGCAACTAAGAGCCATGGTGATGAAGCTCGCTCCTTCCCCTGCTCTTTTCTTTCAGTCAGCCAGTGTCACAGTTGGCAGCTTTCCCCACAAAGTCTATTTTTAAGGCCCCCAAAAGGGAGGCAATGGGCAGAATAGCCCATTGTTTTGCCCACTAATTAGACCTAATTTCCAACACACCAATTTTGATTCACTGAGTTACATTCCTACACTTTTCTTGTTTACCAGGCCTCACTTTAATGCAGTTCTTGAGTTATATCAAGAGGCCCTTTTGTTTGTAGTAATTCAGTGAGTTTTTGTACCTTTTCCCATCAACTGATGTTCTTATAGCTTGTGACATTTGATGAACCTTCACTCACTTGTCAACTCGTCAGTTCAGCTCACAATCTGGGCAAATTTGTAGGGCCAGTTATTACTATATTCACAGCTACGAACAATGGGAGTGATGATTCGAACGTATGAAGTGTTTTATAATGCTAAGTACTCTTAAAAAAAAAATCAGTTCCTATTGGTTTCTAATTGAGCACCCAAAATTAGCAGCTTCTTTCATCCTTAATCTCTCTGTGCTCAGCTGCCATTTGTAAGAGCCCTTACAAATGGGGTGGAGAGGAGCAAGTGGGGGGAGGGAGCAGAGAGGAGCAAGCAGTGGGCGGGGAAAGGGTTAACTGCAGTGGGGGAGGCTTGTGATAATGTAAACCCAGTATCGACTGAACAAAATATTGAATAGCTGCTTATTCAGTGACACCACGCATCTTAGGCACTGGATGAAGCTGGAATCCTGTGGGAAAGAGTGTAAGTCATCATCTAATTAAAGATTGTATCACAACACAAATGCACTTGGGGGCTGAATTAAAGTTGCCCAGTCTACCTCAATTCTGACAGTTTGGAGTGCTTGGCTCGGCAACCTGACTTGTGCGTGTGTAATTTTAGATAGAATCTCCCTAAAACAACAAAAGTGTAAATCTCTCAACAATTAATATAGTTTATTGTGCGGTAACCAAACCGAGGGCATTTCTGGTTGCCACTTGCAAGGATAACATTTGAGAGAGACTCTTAACAACATTCCTCAGGTAAAACGACTGCAATGAGCTAGCAGAAAAGAAGGAGATATGGCTTTTTGACGACAGACATTTTCTAAGATGCTTTACAAACTAACTAAAATTGTGTGATACAAAGGATCCTGTCTCTGGGAGATATAATTAAGATAGTCAAGCAGTCGAGCCCTGGGTGACGTACTGATTCTTCTCTTTTTAAGCTATTAATGCTTTCAGCATTGAACAGGGATAGCCATTTATAACTGCAGTTCGGGATAATCCGTTTGCGGAGGAGAATGGCGCAGTCCTGCAAAGGCAACGCTGTCCCTATCCTGAAGCCCGAGCGATCTGGCTGTGGTGTTAGTCATTGCTGAAGATGGGCCTGGAGGTCCGGTTAAAATGTGGGGCCCCCTGTGCTAAGCGCTGTACAAACAACCCCAAAGAGCTCACATGCTAAAGCAGACAGAGTCTCCTCTCTGTTTTACAGATGGAGAACTGAGGCCCAGAGAGATGAAGTCCGAAGTCAAGTACAGAGTGCGTGGCAGATCTGGGACATGAACACGGGCCTTCCAAGTCCCTATCTTCTAACTGAACAACAACAATCGATCTCTCTCTTGAGTCTCAGAGCTGCTCTTCATCAGCTCCTATGTGCTCCAGCTTGATCCTTTGGGCCCACATCTCATCCTGTGCCAAGCAGGATTCAGCTAGTCCAGAGGTTCATGGGCACTGGTTCAAGTGGGATTAAGATGGAGGTTGTTTTATCTACACCAGGCCAAGGGACACTCCAGTGCAGCTGAGCCCCGACAGGCAGGACTGTGGAATACCTTAGACATTTCGCACACTGCCTAGAACTAGACCTGGAAAGTCAGAGGCAGAGTGAGATGTTCATTGATGGCTTCTAATACCCAGAATGCACTGCCAGCTCAAAGCCGTTGCAAACAGTGCTAGTATTTGAGCTCTGGGGAAAGATCTGGCTACCTTCTCGTGAGCACCTGATTCTATCCCACAGTTCCTCCTTATCCCAGCATAATATTACCAATGATAATTTCAAAAGGTGCCGTTTTACTTCTGTTCCCAAACAGTATGATCTCAGACTCTGAGGCCTTCAGTAGAAAGTTCATATGAATTTAACCAGCCTCGGTATGGAAAGACAGACAATCTCACTGTAAATTTGTCATTGATTCAATCCATATCGATAGCACTGAAACAAAGGACGTTAGCAGCAGCATGAATGTGCCATCAGATTAGTGCTGGTTTCAACAACATAAAAGGAAAACAATAAGCATATGAAAATGAAACTCTCAAGGATTCCTCATCTAGCAATATCAGGGAACGTCTGTATTCTGCTTGGACATGGCAAAACTTATAAGCATGCACTGAGGCTTTTAAAGGTGTTGGAAGAGAAATATGGAGCCTGGAGTTTTGACAGCAAAATTGAGTGGGGTCAGTAGTACCAAATGTTTTTGTCACACATAAAAAATAAAGTAAATGCAGCAAGTCCACCTTTCCACCCCTATTACCTGCAGACAATAAGTCATGAGCGACCACGAGCAGAGACGCTGCATGGCTCAGCCCTCCGCTAAATCCAAAATGGCAGGTCATTAACACGGGCCGTTTCCAGACCGCCAGCCCAAGGGTGCACGTGTGAGCTACGGCCTGCAAATGGTTAACGATCAGCATCCCGAGCCAGGCTGGGACAGGCTCGTGCCCAAGAAGTGGAGAACGAAAGCAGCCTCACACCCTTGGACACCCGATGCATGGATGAGTCCTAACTACAGTCCCTGCAAAGGCCCCAGGACTGTGGCATGCACCCATAAAAGCCTGAGGAAGGGGGCTGTCTGGCACTCCAGTGCCCCCAAGAGCAGTTTGGCTCTCCAGTGCCCACTACTCAAGGATGTGGATAAAAGCCCCAGCTGAGCCCTTGCAAATGGAACAGTAAAATGTTAACCGGTGCTAAGGGAGCCTTCCCACGGTGCTGGCACATCCCAAAATCCAGGATTTTAGACTGGATCAAGGCAGGCTTCAGCCCAGGCAAAAGCCAGCCTGGTTCCCAACAGAAAGAACTTAAACTCAATAATTAAGCGCCAACAGAGAAACAGTCCTGGGGACAGAAATAGAACCAGTTTCAGGGCAATTTCACCCATGCCTGCAAATTTACAACACACGTAACGGAGTCATGCTTCCTACATACACGCATGGGAACCTACCTACAGCTGTCTGCAGCAGCTCAACCCTGCATCACTGCCCGGCTGCTATTCCTGTTCCTCACTTACACCTTGTAGATCCCGCTCCCACAGGCACGATTTTATTATTTGCACGACCTGGTGTCCAGGAGTGGACCAGAATCCCATTGCGCTAGGCGCTGTACAAACAGAACAAAAAGACCGCCCTTGCCCCAGAGAGAATCCAATCTAAATATAAGACAAGAGGCAACAGATGGGTGCAGAAAGGGGAGCACATGGAGACAGCCTTGATTGTCACTGCCAGTGTGAGAGATTCCACTGCCTTTAGTGGGGCCGGAGACGGCTGGCTCCTCAGAGCAGGTCTTTTAGCTGGTGGTTAGCATACTCTGCAATTGCAAAATGCTGACTGCCCTTCCAGCCACTGTTTCCTTATGCACAGTGCTTGAGTGACAAATAAGGCAAAATCCCAGACAAACCTCATGGAATTAAGATAAACCCGACTGAATTAAGTTGCATACCGGTCCCTTGTGTTGAAAATGCAAATGTGTGTGTAAGATTGGGAGGTTGCATCGAATTCATTCAGGAGCAAGGCAGGATTAATGCCATCAGTGGGAGATGTTAGGAACTGCAGAGGACTTTAGGGGGCAGCGCACGTGAAGTGGATTACCTTGGCAATATTTGGGGCTGAGGATTATGCAAGTGATCCCCCTCCAACTCATCGCTTTGAAGCTTCACTCTGAGCAGAGACCGACTGCGTGATGTCCTGTTTTTAAATCCACTTCCCCCGTGTCTATTTCCTCCTCTGCTGGGTCCAAATATAACGCCCCCCTCCCTGTTCACAGGCTCTGACCCGGGAGGGATTTTGTGTGGAGCAAAGCGGGTGATGAAATAACTGGAAAAGCTTGGGGTGTGGCGCTGGAGGGGGGAAATCTGGAAGAACAGCTGCCGCCAGAGATGAGATTGTAGTTGGGGTGACCGTGGCAGAGCAGATTAGCCTGCATGTAGGTTCTGTTACTGTTGAATATGGTTTCTCCCCCCATAATGCTCCTGCCTGACAAATAAAATGTCCTTGCTGAGAAAGCGCTGGGTGGTAATTTATGCCAGTGGCAATTATATGGTTTCCATCCCTGAAGCAGGCCCTATCAGGGAATAACACAACCTAGGCAAGGTACCACTCAGCCTGGGAATCGCCCAGCCAGGAGGGAGACACACCCGGGTCTCCGCTAGGGAGACCATTCATCCGGATTGAAGTTGGACTGCCCTGGTTTTGTAAATTATCATCCTGTCCGGTAGCAGTTTAGAACCAGACGTGGTTTTGTCCGGTATTTCCAGGCGGACTCGGTAGACCTACGGAGGATGCTATTTTTTCAGAGCACTCCACCCTGTCCCCGCCAGCGCAACCTCGGTGTGCTCTGAAAAATGGCACCCCCCATCATGCCTGCAAGGTTGTGGGGGTGAGGTCATGCCAGCCCCGGCAGTACTGGAATACCCGGTATTCTGGGGAGGCAGCAGTGGCCACCCTAGTCTCCACCCAAGAGAGGTGAAGCCACAGAACCCGCTCCCTTGCAGAAACGCTGCTGGGGAAATACAGGAGCAATGGCCCTGAGCTGTGACCACCCATTTCCTATTCACCAAGTAACAGCTGAAATAAGTCTAAGCACAGCAATGTCAGGCAGAAAATTCTTGAGGCTCAGACATTTTAATCCATTGCACCAGGACCACACTAGGGCATTTGGTCAAAACACTACACCATCTGCTCTGCTTTGCACCAGTGGGTCTCTGTGCAGTGATCTGGTCTCTTGCAGTGGGTGCAAAGAGTGGCGTGGGTTGCACAGAGTTAGGTCCCACGGCTGTTTAAAAAAGAATGTAGTTCATTTGTGGACATTCTTAAATCTGTTTCCTTCTCAGTTTTCCCGTCCTTTTGCCTTCATTGCACACACAGGTTTGTTGCCAAAGGGCTGTTGGGAAAGTGGGAGTGTTTGTTTGGAGAAGGAAATTCATAAAGAATTCAGTGAAATGTTTAACCAGACTGGGGAAAGGAGAAAATAAGTCAGATTTTGGGCCTGGTTTATGGAACTGCACGAGGGACACACACACAACATTTAAAAACGGGTATGGGGGGGCATTTGTGATCCAGGCACTGGACTGGGACTCAGGATATTTTGGTTTGCAAATATTGGATTTTTTGTTCTACTGGCAATTCTGAAAAACTGAAAACAAATTCATTTGGGGTCTAACAGCACGTGGTACCCAAAATGAAATGGTTCCGTTTGGTTTTGAGTTTTTCCCTATTCTTTAAAAATATATTGAAAGGTAATTTCAAAACAGAGTTGGAACATTTCATTTCAAAAATATCCAAACCAAACACTCTTGTTAAAAAAAAATTTCTCCTCCCCAAAACAATTGCCTAAGATAGACCCCAATTCGTAAAACATTTTGGTCGACCCAAAGCTGCACTTTTTGCCAAAAAAATAGCTTCAGTCGAAAAGTTTCACCCAGTGCTACTCAGAAAACCTGTGTCCATTTCCCAGTTCAGCCACAGACTCCCTCTGTGCCTGTGGACAAATCGCTCGATTTCTGTGCCTCAGTTTCCCATCACCTGCCATTCTTTGGCAGTTTTGTTTATTTAGACTGTAAGCTCTTCCAAGCAGGAGTGCAGCAAACACAAGATGCTCTCAATTGGTGCCTCCAGACACTAATGCAAACCCCCCCCCCCCTCACCCCGAGATGTCTATTTTTACATGTGAATGTTAGGGGGTCAGGACATGTGTGGTCTTCCCTAGTGGTCACAGCAGGCTTCTGGAGCAGGGAAGTGGAAGGAGGGACAGAATCAGAGTCAGAGGCCAGATACCAGAAACAAGGGTCAGACCCGAATCAGAGCCAGGAATCTGAGTGGAAGGTCAGAACCAGCCTACCTGCGGGGCAGGACCAGGGCTGGGTCCAATGCAGGAGCAGAAGCCACCAGTACTACAGGAAAAAAGCCTTGAGCACCCTGGGTGTTGCTGTGGTTAAGAGCAGGCCTGCTGATCCCTTGTCCAATTCGGTAATTTAGTCAATCCGGGGCCCAGCTGTGCTCAATAGCCTACCAGGGGTTGAACTAGCAGGTTAGCAGGTGAGCCAGCGGCCCCGACCCAGACAGTGACTTCCCTCGAACGATCAGTTTACATCCAAGTTTGAAGAGACTTTTTAGCTGTGCTTTTATGCTCTTGACAAATCCACACCTGCCTCCAAGAGAACACGGAAAGATTGGAGAGCCTTAATGTAAGTACAATTGCAGCTAGTCCAAGCACTGAAACCTATTCACAGTGGCTCAGTTAATCACAGGCAATGTAACTGATAAAGATAAATAAGTGTTACTACGCCATTCTTGATAAATATGGATGGCAAAGCACATGTGTTGCATCTGGTTATTACATGGCTGAATGGTAGCTGCACTTTGATTATAAGGCTGTAGTCAAAAGTGTATCATATAAATAACATATTAATAAATCCTGCGCCTCGTCAGTTTTATGTGATTGAAATCACCAGTGAGGTAAAGTATCCAAAATTCCCTCTTCGCATGCGTCTTGTCAACATTTGAAAGATACAGGGCTACATTTTCTGCCCCAGCACCTGCCACGGCTGAAGTCAATGGCAGGACGTCCAAAGACATCAATAGGGCCAGGATTTCTGTGATGGTTTCGGGAATTGCTCTCTGCAGAGTTATGGACTCTCCATATGGACCCCTCAGTCTGTATTGAATCAGCCATTTGCTGATGGGGGCACGTCACAGGCCACATCTGTACCTGGGTTGATGAGCCTGTGCGTCCACTGACCACAGCCCGGGCTACCCCGGCCACAGTATAATTTAGAGCACAGTGGGAGTGTCCGGCAGTGGGAATGTGGCCAGATCTGTAACAATGTCTTTCACCACAGTAGCCCCGGCACATCTGGGCATTTAAGCATGCGCTTAGCTTTGAATAGGTGAGTGATCAATCCTCTCAAGGACCCACTGGCTTCTCAGTCTCCTGCTTTTCTCCGCTGTTTTGTTTCCAATTTTTCCATAAGGTGGGTTATAGGGACTGCAGCTTTCTGGTGCTCCATGGATCACTACTGCCCCATCCGGGACTCTTAGCCATCATCCCTTCTTGCTTATATTGGGCTGTATCAGCTACATGGTCCCTGCTCTCCCTATCAGACTCCGGGGATCTTACAGCCTCTTGCTACCCAGGCTGAAGGGAGCAAGGGCCGTGACAATCCGGCCCATAGAGAATTGGAAGTTCACCTCCCAGGACTGTGTGGCTGCTCTCCAATAGGCTCAGATAGATACAGATACTCTCTGCAATCTCACAGAAGTCAGGTTTCTCTTTTCACATTAGCTGGTGACAGCAAGAGTCTCGGATTAGGGAACATCAGGGGGGAAAACGCTGGAACGAGAAGTTAAAGTCTCATTTAAAAGTGGCTGAGGAGGCCATCTATGCCAGCTGATTTGAATTTCATTTCCTGGCTTCTGCTTCAGAAACAGCTCAGTTTATCGGAGGCTCCCATGCTCCACCACGCGCCTTGCATCAGGGAATAACTGCACATCTCGTGTCCTGAATTAGAGCGGGCAGTGCCAAGCTCATTATCACAGTGACCTGCTGAGGTGGGCAGATGATGGATGAACATTTCACTGACCCTTCAGTTCTTCTGCCTGGCCAAATATTGACCCTTATTATCAGTGAGAGTAGAATAGGGTGAGGGTTATGGGAAGCCAAACGGAGGAGAAAACCACCATAAAAAGTTTTAATAGGCGACATCAAAGCCTTGCACAATATAAACTGTTGGCAATTAGTATGCCTGTTTGCCTGAGCATCTGAGCTCCATCCCTGCCAGTTGAGATAAAAAAAATCACAGAGATCTGTGTGAATTATAAGCTGTCTTTTAGATAGAAACACTTGCAAATGTTGCCTTCGATGAGCAAGAATCTTTGATGTTATTTCATTTGACATACATTTCCCCAATTAGCTGGGTTATTTTAATTAAGTCATGACATGAATCATCCTATTACTGGACTCACGTCACTTCCTATTAGTGTTAGCCTGAGAAATATGAAAATGTGCTTTTCTAAAAAAGAAACATTTCTTCTTTTTAAATGGCATTTGTAGCATTCAAGCAACTCATTCCTCGTCTCATTGTCTTGTTAGCGATTAGTGGATTGTGAAAAAATTCCCGTATAACCATCCTCTGATACAGAGCTAACTGGCAGCTCTACCAAGCCATTCAGCATATTTTTGTAAGAAACTGATTTCCCCCCACCCCCCACCTTCTCTAACATTTTTTGCCATGCTCTCTGATTGTTACCCAGGAATCAGACAGTATCGTTTTTCTGTGTCCAATCCTGCTCTCCGGAGGATTTCTCTAAATAGAACTTGAGGTTCCTGGTGTCTGTGTTTCCCTTTGGTCAGAGATTTAGTCTTTCAAGGGCTTTGTAGGTGGCAAAGAGCTGACTTTTAAGTTAAATATTAAACTTGTATCTAAGGATGGATGAGCCTGTTTGGATTAAAACTAACAAGCAAACAAACATTTTACCCAGAACCTGAAGTGAATTCACACCAAGCTTTTTTTAAAAAAATTTGAGAGTCAAAAATTGAGTTCACTTTTAAATATAGACATTCTTCATCCTTGTGCTCTTCCAAGTTCTAGCAAGAAGAGGAAACACAAGCGTCAAAATACGATACCATATTTAAAGGCTTATAAGTTATTTAGGGCTGGAACTGCAGTGTTGCAAATCTCAGCTTCCAGAGAAAGAGAAGGGGTTGTGGAAATGTAACAGTGCTGCCTGTGGGAGCCAGCTGAGGTCACTCAATTAGGGTAACTGCAAACAGAATGGGGCAGACAAACCCCAAAAGCTGATGGATATTCCAATACTTAGGTTTACCAATCCAGCACAAAACAGCTTCTATGGCACCTCCTTGGTTATTAAGAAATCCAAACCATGCAGTTCCCCTTAAAGTGTCTAGCCTCTGGCCTCCATTCAGACACACCTGTCAGATAGGATGATGATTACGGAGAATCTTACTTCATCATATAAAAGAAAAGGTTCTCCTGACCCCAAAGGATCAAGCCCCAGACCCAGGTCAAATGACAACTTAGATCTTACCCAAAATACCCACTAGAGTTAATTCTTGTTAACTAAGCTAACATTTATTAAGAAAGAAAAGAGAAAGTGTTGGTTAAAAGATCATTATACACACAAACTGGATTCAATTCCTGAGGTTTAGATGCATAGCAGAGATGAGCTGGTAGTTGCCAAAAGTCCTTTTAGAAATAGTCCATAGGCTATAGTCCAATGTTCATATTCAGGGTGACTCCAGTCAGTGACTGAGGATCTCAATCCTTATGGCTCAGGGTTTCCCCTTCCTGAAACCCAAAGCAGGTCGGAGATGAAGAAGGATCGAGTCTCAGGGTTTTTATACATTTTCCGCAGCCCTGTGGCCTGAGAAAATAATAGGCTTAACTTTCCTTCTCCCAAACCTCATGGCAATTAGCACAGGATAATTTATCCATCAAACAGTTCAGAAGTTCAGATACAGGTTACCACAATCTTCAAAGAGACATATAGACAACAATACTATTTTACTCAAGCATCTTCCTAAATACCAATACTCATTTTTGATCTTTGAATCAAAGCCATAGTAATAGACAAGACTTATTTGCTTACATCACAAGACCTGAACAAATATCTACCCTTTTATCTTTAACAATGCAGGCTGCATTTCAAAGCTTTAGTCATTTACATATCTTTCTAAGCAATCTTTAAAGTTCAGCCATCGGTCAGGTCAGTTTGAGAGTTAATTAACGCTTTCTGGCCCTGTCATATTTCAGTGAGATACTATATTACATTTATAATGTCACATGAGAGAAACTTCAAAATGTAAAGCCAGTGCATGCTAAAGGAACACATATCAGAAGGCAAATAAAGATAACCCAGCATTTATTAGTTAAAAAAAACCTCATAATTTTAAGGCAGTCTTATGATTTTGGGGGCCTGATTTTTTGGTCAGTACTAAGACTCTTGCTATGAGTTTGTATAGTGCCCATCACAATGGGATCCTGACACTGGATGGAGCTACTAAGTCCTAGAATCGTACAAATAATAATAAATAGGGGCTACTCTCATGATATCTCATGTGATTCAAACCAGGGAGTACTGGAAATCTCACAAGAAAGTATCTTTTTGTGAGATTTCCAGCCCAGTGTTTCAAATTTAAAGTCTAGATGGACATATGGCTTTTTGGATGGTTCTCCAAAACAAAATCCATCTTTAAACCTTTTGAATTTTGCCTATTAACAATTCCAACATTTTCAAAGCAAGACATAATCAAACCCTTACAGTTTTGCTTATATACCTTCATTGTAATGTAGCAAGCACCTTTTTTTCCTAAACAGTGTTTTTTATTAAGATTGCAGTGACATAATGCTACCTTGTGGTCATTTTACCCTTTCTGAATTCAAGAGCTGAGTTAAATGTTCAAATGCAAATACTAGGAAAACAGGAAATGTGGCATTGTGGCAAACCTGTGGGGTGTATGTGTTGCATTTACATTCTTTTAGGGATGAGGTACTGTAACCCAAGAATTTAACCAAACTTCAGTCAGCCATTTTGTGTGCCCACCGACTGTTAGCTGAAAACCAAATACCACAAAGCTAGGAATAATCTTTAGGGCTTTGAGAGGCAAATTGCTGCATAGTTTGCAGTTTTGCTAATCAGGATGGGACAGAGACTTAAAGTACCATGAGACTGGAAGGAATGTTTGGAGAGGCAACCTGGGTTTTAAATGCCCCTCACATATAGGTTTTATTGTTAGAAATGCTTTGCTAAGAGATACTGAGTAATTTGCTGAAACTAGGAAAACTGGTGATCCACTAGGCTACTCTGGTGACCAACTAGGAGTCACTATGAGTTATGTGCTTTGTTTAACTTAGCAACAAAAGATTAAGTAGTAGTAAATATCTCAAAGCAGTTCCTGGGAGTCTTTTCTCTGACATCCTACTCTCCAGTGGGAAGGTAACTGGCCATCAGTGACCTGCTGTTACTCACTCAAAACTATCTCAGACTTTGGTAATTATGTCTTGTGGTACTCTGCACCTATCACTGTAACAAAAATGTGTGTGCTTAGGACCTCATAAAAGTAGTTGTAGCTAAAAGCACCATGGTTTGTATCAATCATTTCTCAGATGGACGAGCTGTGTCCCCATTGATTTCTTCCTGACACTGCCTGGAAAACAGCTAAGTTACCACTGCTTTGAGTTCTGGAAACCCTAGTGTCACTGTGCCTCAGTGGGTGACAGCCAATAATACCAGATTCAGGAAAAACTGCTGAGAAATAGGGCAGACATGCTAAACTGGTGGTTATTCTTTCACTGGAGATACCAAGCCAATAACAAAAGTAAACTTCTTCAGCAGTTTACAGCAAGTCAAAAAAGCAGTCTCCTTAGGCATTCCAGCCCTTATTTCACCATCCAGACACCAGACTTTATGATGAGATAGTGGTTACTGAAAACCAATTTAATCAAACAAATGGTTCTGATCTCAAGAGGTCAGCCACATGGCCAGGTCAATATTATAACTCAGATTCACCCAATAATCATGCTGCCAACCCTTTAGTAACTAAAAATCTAAAAAATTATTAATAAAGAAAAGAAGAAGAGAGTTAAAATGGTTAATAGATCATATACTTACAATAATTGTAATGTTCTTATATCAGGTTTGTAGCAGTGATGTCTGTAAAGCTTGGTTTGTAAAGTCTCTGGTAAGTTAAAAAACATTGGAAGTTCCTTCATTTATGATCAATATGCTCCTTTTAGTTGTAAATCCATTGTCCAGAGAATCAGAGCAGGAAAGAGACAACACGGAGATGTTTCAAGGGTCTTTTATACCCTCTGCTATACCTTGGAATTTTACTGTCCCAATCAAAGTTCACAGCACAGTTTGGGGAGAATTACTGCCACAGATTGGGGTCCAGAGTCACATGGTCAAGTCACATGTTCTTGCAAGGCTTGCTGACTCACAGGGGCAGCCATTGGCCATATCAGTGCTCAGGCATCCCCAGGAAAACTTATCTGGGTAGGATGAGTTTCTTTTATGGCCCATCGTGAGAGTGAAGTGTCCTTAATGGGCAACCAAGTTTGAATAGTCCATTCACAATGTGCTGGCTAGACTGGGTATAAACTACCTTGTGGGTGTTACCCCAGGAACAAACACAACAGTGATACAAATATATAATTAATATTAATAACTTCAGATACAAAAATGGGGGGAACAAATAGCTCAGTGGTTTGAGCATTGGCCTGCTAAACCAAGGGTTGTAAGTTTAACCCTTGAGGGGACCATTTAGGATGATTTAATTGGGGATTGGTCCTGCTTTGAGGAGCAGGTTGGGCTAGATGATCTTCTAACCCTGATATTCTATGCTTATAAACAAGATTATCTTATTTAGCAAATCATAACTTTTCCATCAACACCTGAGATGGCATACTTTGTATAAGATTTGTTGCAATTGTGTACCAGTGGCAGTATCATTGATATAACTAGTCATATTTCAATCATACAGCATCACACCTAGGTAACAATACATGGGAGGTAAAATATGTGGCTGGACGTGAGATAGTGGCTTGAAATCTAGGAACTCTCTGAGGGCCCATGCGGTTGCTAGGAGTCACCATGGAATGGCTGTTGGAAACTCAGTGGCGGGAGGAGCACCGCTGGGGCATGGAGCGAGGTAGTTTGATGCAGGCTTGCTGAAGTTGCCAAGAAAAGTCTTTCCAGATTCCAGAAATGGTCCACCAGGGATGGCAGAGGTCCAGGCTGCTGAGAGGAAGGTGGTGAGACCAGAGTGAGAAAACATCAGTCTTCTGGCTTATGAAAAGGGAGCCTGAACTGGAGTAGGAAATAGAACTTCCCAGGGCTTGAAAAGGATAGTGGGCACTGCCAGATGATCAGTCCTGGAGTTCTTTCACAGATTTTAGTTGTAAATAATACACTACAAGTTCATTAATTCAACCTGGAGTGGAGCTGCAGCGAATGGGGATTTCTACAGCAGCCTTTGAAGACCATCTACCCAGTCTCTCAGAGGATCCTCCTTTTCTGGATGCAGAGGGAGAAGTGCCCAGAGATAAAATTTCCAAGTCAGAAGCTGGGTGGTGGCAGCAAATATCTGAGACTCAGTCATAGGAAATGGGTTGTGGTTAGAGTTAAGGTCTAAATGCATGCTACTTAAAAGAACATTAGGGTTACAATCAAAAACAATGTTAGAAAACAAGCAAATGCAAAATTAAGAGGAAACTTTGCCATTACAGTGGAACCATGGAATACCGCGCCCCGCTATAGCGCGAATCTGTTTATAGCACGGGGCGCGGCTGGCTCCCGATGGCGGCGGTGGTCGCGGCTTTGATGCAGTGGAACCCCGCAATACCGCGACCCCGCCATTATCACAATTGATTTTTTTTGGATCCCGATGCTCACAGTATTGCGGGGTCCCACTGTATTTGCTGAACAATTTCAGGGAAGAGCTCTTGCTCTGTAGATGGTTTGCAAATACTGTGTTGAAAATATTCAGTATTCACAGTTCAGCTGTGTTGGTGCATACAAACTGTAGATCACATGGGGTGTTTCTGTCCCCTGATTGGATGAGTGTAAGTCTGAATATCAGGTGTCCAGTGAGAAACTTACATTTGTGACTTCAGAATTTGCTTTCCATGAATATTCTCCTAAAATGGGCTGTTTCCAGGAATACTCCTGCCAACGCAATCATTTACTAGAAAATTCAAAGCAAGCAAATACACAAGGGGTGCAAACGACAAAGTGGATTTATTGAAAACACTGAACAAGTGATTACAGAAAATGTTCTGTAGTATTTGTCCAGTTGTGTTCATAAAACAGCCGTACAGAAAATGGAACTTCCACCTCATGGGACATGTCAACATTTTGACATTTCCTTTCATCCCAAATCAGGACACAAAATGGAAATTTCAAAACATACTACAGATGATAATGTCAAAATATTTTATTTTTGAAATATTCACACAGTGTCAAAACATAATATAATCAAAGTATATATATTATATTTATATATATATTCATACATGAATATTGAAATTAATTTTAAAAAATTAAATGAGAGAGTCAAAATGAAATACTCTTATTTTCATGCAAGTTGTTTTTAAAAAATGGTGGAAACTTTGTTGAAATTGACATGTTCCTGCAAACCATTTCAATCTCAACAAAATAACATTTTCCAATGGAAAACCTCCATCAAAATGTTATCCATCAGCTTTATTTCACAATGACCTAGGTTTTTCTAGCCTTAATCACAATGAGCAGCACCAGAGCCGGCGCTAGGTACCAGCGCTCCAAGCGTGTGCCTGGGGCGGCAAGCTGCGGGGGGTGGCCTGACGTTCGCCGTCAGGGTGGCAGTCAGGCTATCTTCGGCGGCATCCCTCGGAAGGTCCACGGCTGCTGCGGATTTGGTGGCATTTCGGTGGCGGTGACGACAAGGCTGCGGGACCCGGCGACTGCCCGTAGAAACGCCGCTGAATCCGCAGTACGCTGGATCACCCGCAGGTATCCACGGAACTTACGTGCTTGGGGCGGCAAAAACCTTAGAGCCGCCCCTGTACCACTCTTCTCTGTGATTGATGCTATTGATTTGAATGTGACTGTTCAAGGAGTAAGGTTCTACTCAAGATGAGCAAAGATTATGACCCAATATAGTTTATATGGAATATGCTTTTTGGGGTTGATGCTGCAAACACTTTCCTGTGTGAGTGAGTCATATTGACTTGATGAGACTACTGGTGTGAACAAGATTTACACATGTGAATAAAGTTTTGCACGATTATTCCTAACCTTTCATCTCTCAGTCCCCCTTTAGGACATAAAAATCAGTAAAGTGTATTTATTTAAACTTTGCCATTTCTTTTAATAATAGTATAATCACCAACATTAAATGTAATAAAACCTATTTTGTGTCTCTAGGTAATTTTTAAGGGAAACATAGTGGCTTAGAGGGTCAAGCTTCTGCAAGGCAGAATAGCTCCACTGAAGTGAAGGGAGCAAGGAAGATTTACACAAGTTGAGGATTTGGCCCCTCATATTTATCCTCCAGAATCTGGGGATGGGGAGAGATTGAAAAAGGCAAATGACTAATACAGCAGTCAGTGTGAATCTCCATCCATCTGCCCAATCTTCCATGCCTTATAATAACATATTAGTCATGGAGAAGAAATAACATTTAATTATATTATTTCTCCAGTTAATTTGCGCAGAGACTAATTCATTCATACAGAAATACTGTGACACTGTCTATCCTGAAGAAATTAGATACAGCTCATGAATGTTGCAAAAGAATGATTTACCACTTGCCCTGAAATGTAATTTATTTATATGAGGTACCTTTTTATATATTTTGCAGTAAGTTCTTTTTATACATCACATGTATTTTATGCACATAAGTTACAATTATTATGATCTTTGGCCAACCAGGAGGTCATAAATATAAGGCCACAGATTTTCATAAAAGAGGAGACATTTGTTTGGGCACTGTCTAGTTTCCTCCCCAGGGTGAGAAGGTATATTAATAACTGAGTTCTCTGATGGAATGAATCATATTCCTGAAAGCAGTCCAATACCTGCTCATGATATTCATGGCATCTCATTCATTTATGAATGTCTCCATAGGAGTCACTTACTGGATACTGGCATTTTAGACAAGAAATTTGGCCAGGAGACAGCTTCACTTTATAATAAAATCCTTAATATTATACACAAGCAAAATACCAAAACGGGCAGAGTTTGATATCTCAGCTGGAGGGTGACACTTCTGGCAGTGAGCCATTGAAAATGAGGGGGAGCAAAGATTTCCCCCACCCCACCGTCCACGCTCAGGCACACCCCTCCCCATCAGCAGTCTGACCCCTCCCCCACTCCTAGTAATGAGAGGTTTTTAAGGTCAGGCTTGACAAAGCCCTGGCTGGGATGGCTGAGTTGGGATTGGACCTGCTTTGAGCAGGGGGTTGGACTAGGTACCTCCTGAGGTCCCTTCCAACCCTGAGATTCTATGATGCCTATACCTGCCACCTCCAAATATGAATGAACGGCATTGTGACCCGGTGAATAGGAGATACAGTGCCATGCAGGTTTGGATACCAGGCCATGCTGGTCCCCCTGGGCTCTGTGGCCCATGCTTCATAAAACTGTGTCTGCTGCTTTCATACTGAATTCTGATGTCAGTGCAGCGCTCAACTGTTGCATAGGCAGGCAGTAGATTTCTATTCAGTAATCAGGTCAGCAGCTGACACAATAGCCTGAAACAACATCACCTTTGGATCAGTGACTTCTTAAAAGCCTATGGTGGCATATCGTGAATGCTTTACCGGGGGGCTGTGAGAGGAGTTAAGCCCCAAATGCACCCTACTTACAAGAACATTATAGTGATAATCAAACACAATGTTAGAAAATCAACAGATGCACCATGAAGGGGACCCTTTTCCATTATTAGCTGAATAATTTTTGCCACTAGCCCTTGCTCTGAAGATGGCTTGCGAACACCGTGCTGACCGCGAATCCATTCCTCACAATATCGTTGCAGAAAGCAGGATCCTCCAAAGTGTTGCGCTTTGGCACTGAAGATCATAAGCCCTTGTACAGTCAGTAACCAGGAATAATGTGTAGCTAAGTCATTGGATGTACTTAGAAACTGGAAAGGTACTCTGGCTCTACATCCACCAAGGGAGTGAGGCAATGGGGCCTAACTTCAAGGGTTGGGTACAAGTGACACTTTATTCTTGAGGGCATTCTGCACCAAAACATTAAAAATTCTGCACACAATATTTTAAAATTCTGCACATTTTATTTGTCAAATAAATGTGGATGCTCCACTGTGGCCTTGGGGAACACAGGCTACTGGCTACACAGAGGTGGGAGATCACTGGGCAGCTCCCCCGCAGGATACAAACTTGGCGGTGAGGCTGCACCCAAGCCTGACACAGGGCAAGGACCAAGCCTGCTCCAAAACCACCCCAGGGCTCTGCCCCTCCATGCCAGGTGCACGAGGTGTGGGCAAGCAGGCTCAGCAAGGCAGGATGCGAGGGTGGAGGGGCTTAGTTTCGGGGGATCCAGGTGTGGCCTCAGGCCTGGCCTACACTAAAATGTTAGGTTGAAGGAAGCCACCTTAAGTCAACCTGTTAAATGTGTGTGTCTACACAACCAGGCCCTTTACATCAATCTAAGTTGCCTCTGATGTTGACTTCTGTAATCTACCTCTGCAAGAGGCGTAGCGCTTAGTTCAATGTTCATGGTTTGACTGCGAGTTAGTGCAGATGTAGCGTTGTGTAATTCGACTTAAATGGCCTCCAGGTGGTGTCCCACAATGCTTTCTGTGACCGCTCTGGAGATCATTCTCAACTCTGCTGCACTGCAGCCAGATACACAGGAAACAGTCTCTCCTCTGCTAAAGCCCCGGGAACTTTTGATTTCCCATTTCCTGTTTGATCAGCTTTGGGAGCGTGGCAGCTTGAGCACAGCTGATCATGGAGACTCCACACAGACTCCAGCCTGGTCTGCACAGGAGGTGCTGGATCTCATCACTGGTTGGGGAGAAGAGTCTGTGAGACAGAGCTCCGATCCAGCAGAAGAAACGCTGACATCTATGCAGGGGTCGCGCATGAAATGGGAGAGAAGGGCAACACAAGGGACTCGCAGCAGCGCCGTGTGAAAATAAAAGATCTTCACCAAGCGTAGCAGAAGACAAGGGAGGCGACCAGTTGTTCTGGTGCTGAACCCCACACATGCCGGTTCTACAACGAGCTGCATGCGTTTCTTGGGGGTGACCCTACCAGCACCCCTACAAGCAGCATGGACACCTCACAGGTGTGTAAGTCTAGGGACAACAAGGAGGAGGAGGAGGAAGAGGAGGGAGGAGAATGGGAGACAGATGAGCGATGGATCCATTCCCCCTGAGAGAACATAAGAAAGGTCGTACCGGGTCAGACCAATGGTCCCTCCAGCCCAGTATCCTGTCTACAGACAGTGGCCAAAGAATGGGTGAGTGAACCCAACAGGTAATGATCAAGTGATCTCTCTCTCCTGCCATCCATCACCCCCCTCTGATAAACAGAGGCTAGGGACACCATTCCTTACCCATCCTGGCTAATAGCCATTAATGGACTTAACCTCCATGAATTTATCCAGTTCTCTTTTAAACCCTGTTATAGTCAGAGAACCAGGAAATATTTTTAATCCTGGAGCCCTGTGGGTTGCAGGACATCCTGGTGGCTGACTGTGCTGCTGGGGAAGACACCTCTGGTGAGTATCCAGTTACAGTCAAAGTCCAGTTCAACTTTAGTGGGCACACACACACATTCACTGCTATGGAATGTTTACTGCGAAGCAAAAGTGAGGTGCTGTGATTCTCTTCTTACAAGAAGCCGCTCCAGATATGCCGAAGGTGGCCCCTGAAAAGACTGTTTATGTGGACTGGGATAGCCTGGGACACTTCCATGGAGATCTCTAAGGAACTTTCTTGGAGGTACTCTGCCATCCTCTGCAGAAGGTTTCTCGGCAGGCCAGTCTTATTTCTTCCACCATAGTAGGACGCCGTCCCACACAACTCCTGAATTAATTCTGCTGACATCATGCGGTACACAGCATAGCACATAAGGACCAGGTCTATACCCAGATGCTTGCAGCATCTGCTTCCTTTCTGCCTCAGTTACCCTCAGGAGACTGATAGGGGTCGCCTGGGGAAATGGGGAAAGTTCTCATTAAAAGTGCTCTTACATGGGAAAAAAAAGGGCATGTAGACCCACCCCAACCTCTCGCATTCTGGATCGCCAAACCACGCAGCCACTCATTGCCTTTTCTGTGCTCGGCCTGGGTCAGCAAGTCGTTTAATGTGGCTGATAGGGGCCTAGGGCCCCACATGAGAGATTCTGCAATTTGGGAGTGAAAATGTCTCCCCCGCCCCGTTCATGAACAGATTCCTGGGGTGCTATGGGGAAGGGCGATTGTTCAGCTAACTAACTCTGCTCCCGACATGAGCCGGCCATAAACTTCATTAAAGTGTGGTTAAAATGGCACAGTGAATGGTTACAGATTTTGCTTATGGTATCGCTTGCACTTAGTGGAATATGGGTGGGGTTTTTTAAAAAATGAAAATGGCCTTGGTATGGAAACATTTTATTAGTGTACATTGGCTCCTTTATTTTTCCCCCTGACTGACAGCTGGAAATGTGTCCTTTGGCGTGTCCTCACCACCTCAAAGGAGACTTTCGCTGATTAGAAGCAAGAGATAGAGCTCGGGAGGACGTACTCAGCAAGGTCATGAATGCCTCTGGGAGAGCTAACACTGAGCTGAGACCATGCAGGATTTCACTGTCTGAGAAGTTAGACATGGACATGGAGAGCGGGAAAGCTTCCAATGAGCGAGAGCGTGCGGCGTAGCATGAGATACTTCCGATTATGAGGGATCAAGCAGACATGTTGAGGTGTCTGGTTGAACTGCAGGAACAGAAGCACAAGGGTAGAGTCCCTTTGCAGACCCTGATGGACAGCCAGCCAGCATCGCCTGGTGCAGAATATCCCTCCCCGAAGCGTTCCATGAGGTGAGGGTGAAGAATCCATTATCCCTTTCACCCAGCTCAGGGGGGCGGGGGAGTACAAGGAACAGAAGTCTCCCATTCACAGACCATTGGTGGTCTGGAATGTGATGTTACACAGCTAAACACGTTTCCCCTGTTCCCATTTTACAACCCCTTTTCCCCTAGGCTACCTTTTTTTCTCTTCCTCCTCTTTACTTATGTTTGTTAAATGAAGTAAATGGATTTGAGAAATGAATGTTCTTTATTGAGAAGAAGCAGTGGGCTTGGGCGGGAGGGTTGGCTTTACAGAGACAGTGATACAAGGCAGGTAAAGGTTTGGGAAATGCAGACAAGCAGCACACATTACTGTGACTCATGATTGAAACGGCTTTTCAAAGCCTCGTGGATACGCAGCGCCACCTGCGGTGCTCTTCTTACTGCCCTGGAGGCTGGCTGCTCAAAAATGGCTGCCATGCAATATGTCTCAACTGCCTACCCCTGTGGAAAATTTCCCCCTTTTTTTCCCACAGATATTATGGATCACAGAGCAGGCAGCTATCACCATGGGGATGTCCTCCTCAGTAAGGTCATAAGAACATAAGAAGATAATAAAGGCCATACTGGATCAGACCAAAGGTCCATCTAGCCCAGTATCCTGTCTACCAACAGTGGCCAATGCCATGTGCCACGGAGTGAGTGGACCTAACAGGTAAAGATCAAGAGATCTCTCTCCTGCCATCCATCACCCCCCTCTGACAAACAGAGGCTAGGGACACCATTTCTTACCCAGCCTGGCTAATAGCCATTAATGGACTTAACCTCCATGAATTTATCCTGTTCTCTTTTAAACCCTGTTATAGTCCTAGCCTTCACAACCTCCTCAGGCAAGGAGTTCCACAGGTTGACTGTGCGCTGTGTGAAGAAGAACTTCCTTTTATTTGTTTTAAACCTGCTGCCCACTAATTTCAATGGGTGGCCCCTAGTTCTTCTATTATGGGAACAAGTAAACAAGGTCCAACCTCGTTAGTCAACTTCTCCAGCGCCCTTTCAAACAACCAACGACACATCCAACCACCATTCTGCACTTGCTGAGCCTAAGGTTGAACTGTTCCTTGCAGCTGTCTAAATGGCTGACATACGGCTTCATGAGCCATGAGAGCAAAGGGTAGGCTGGCTCTGCCAGGATAACTATAGGCATCTCAACATCATCAACGTTCATATTGTGGTCTAGAAAGAAAGCCCCAGATTGCAGCTTTTTGAACAGACCTGAGTTCCTAAAGATGCACGTGTCATGAACCTTTCCTCATCATCCTATGTTGATTTTGGTGAAATGCCCTCTGTGATCCACCAGCACTTACAACACCATTGAGGAGTATCCCTTTCACTTTATGTACTCTTTGGCAAGGTGGTCTGGTGCCAGGTTGGGAGTATGCGTAATTATGGAACCCCAGCTTGTCAAAATGAGGGAGGAAGGATAGCTCAGTGGTTTGAGCATTGACCTGCTAAACCCAGAGTTGTGAGCCCAATCCTTGAGGGGGCCGTTTAGGGAGTGGGGGCAAAAAATCTGTCAGGGGACAGTACTTGGTCCTGCTAGTGTAGGCAGGGGACTGGACTTGATGACCTTTCAAAGTCTTTCCAGCTCTATGAGATAGGTATATCTCCATATATTATATTATAAAACCATCCACTATGTCCTACACATTTCCCAGACTTACCCCCTTTCATAGTAGAAGTCGATTAATGGCCCTGCACACTTGGAGCACAGCAGCTCCCATGGTTGATTTACCTACTCCAAACTGATTCCTGGTAACTGTCTGGCACTGCAAGTTTCCAAAAGGCGATCGCCACTCGCTTCTCCACTGTCAGACCAGCTCTCATTTTTGTGTTGCAGAACTGACGGCAGGGGAAAGCTCTACACAAAGTTCCTGGAAGGTGGCCTTCCACGTTCGAAAGTTCTGCAGCCACTGTTCGTCATCCCAGTCCTACAAAATGATGTGGTCAAACCAATCAGTGCTCATTTCACGGGACCAGAAATGGCACTCCACAGAGTGCAGCTGCTCTGTGACTGCCATCAGCAACTGTGAATTGTTTTTTCCAATGGCTTGCCGCAAGACTGCTTGCAGGAAATTGGTATGTTCCATGCGGCAGATCCTACCTCAGCTCAGGAAATACTGCAGGAGAAGGCGCAAGGTGTCTGAGATGCTGACACCAAGAGTGCACAACTGAGCAAGCTTCATGCTTCTGGGGTACGCACAGTGGTTTTAAGGCGTGAAAACCACTGGGTTGTTTGCCGTTGATATGAGGAGGGAGCACAGTGAATCATGGGATGCTGATGAAATGTTTCCATTCTCTCCTGCGACAATGTTTTGGTCCCATGAGGCACTGCACAAACTTCCCAAAACACACTGCTGCAAGTTGCATTTTGGGATAGCTACCCATGATGCACTGCTTTGTGCATCGCTGCTAGTGAGGACGCACTCCATCGAGACAATGAGCATGGTGTGGCCACACACAATTGACTTAATTTGGAGGCTCGAGGTCAAATTAGATAACGTTGACTTAATTTTGTAGTGTAGACAAACACTAGAGGGCTCTGAGTGGGACAGTCTGGGAGCAGATGGTTCAGTGGGGGATCTGGATGCACAGGAGCTTGTTGGGGGGTTCTAGGTGCAATGCTAATGGGACTCTGCAGGGGCATCCAGGTGAAGGTGGTTGGTGCTCAATGGGGGGGTCTGGGTGTGAGGAGGATACAGTTTGGCAGAGGGATCTGAGTGTCAGGGCCCTCAACAGGGGGTCCAGATGCTGGAGGAGTGGGGCTCAGTGGGGTGGGGATTCAGATGCAGCTGGTTGGGGATCAGTAAGGTGGGAATCCAGGTACAGGTGGCTAATTGGGGTGGTCCAGGTGCAGTGTGAGTGGGGCTCATCAGTGGGGTTCTGAGTGCGGGTGGTGGTGGTGGTGGTGGTGAGGCTCAGCAAGAAGGTCTCGGTATGAGGGGGTCCAGATGCACGGGGGTTGGGTGGATGGGGAAGCAGCTCCCTGCACAAGTGTGACAAAGAGTCCTGTGGCACCTTAAAGACTAACAAAAGTATTGAAGCATAAGCTTTCGTGGGCTAATACCCACTTCATCGGATGCATGCAGCTCCCTGTACAGTGATCCCTCCCCATGAGGAGCAATGGGTGCAGGGAGCGCATGGGGGGTGATGTGTGTGGCAGAGGAGAGAGTCTGCAGAGCTTTCTACTGTCAGGGCAGAAATCTGGGGATGAGTCTCACATGGCTCCAGATGCCATGCAGGGGAAGACAAAGTCCTGTCCTACCCAGTCCAGCCGGAACTAGCAACTGAGCCTGATGCAGGGCAGGAGCCACCAGCCGGGTCCTCCCCTATCCCACCCTCTGCCCCACAGTGAGTTACCTCTCTGCTGGCTGCCCTCGGCACTCGAAACATACTGGTGTGGAGGGTCACATGACCACTCTTGTGGCTTTCCTTTGCTTCTCCATCAAAAAGTCATTTTTCTGAAGGGAAGCAAATAAATCTGTGGGGGACATAAATTCTGTGCATGTTCAGTGATGCAGAATTCTCCCAGGAGTAAAGTGAGATCCTCAAAACCCTTTCTCAGACACCATCGAACCATGGCGGTCCTTTTATAGATCTGAACCTTACACAGGTAGGACAAGATTGGGGGGGTCATGCACTGGAACTTACTACTTTTAGCTAGGATCCTAGCCATTGCACTCTGTTCTGATTTCAGGTCATTGACACTGAATGAGCTAGAATGTCAATGAGTGAAGTCTTTCAACTCGTAATTTAGATAGCCACAAAAGCATGGAGCAAGATTTCGCTCTCTGAAAAGGAAAGAAAAAGAGCACATCCACGTGTTCATTAAGTAATATAAGATTACCTTCCTTGTTGAAGAAAGAAGAGCAACTTAAAGCAAGACTAACCAATCTGAGCTTCCAGGGCCAACTGAACTGTAACTCTTAAACCAGGGCTGAATTTGACTCTCGACTAAATGAAGCATATACATAAGTGCTGTGCTGAATAAGGATGGACTGCTGAATAGGGACTTATAAGATATGACAGCTGTATCGTGATCATCAGATTTTGAGAAAGAAGCGGCATATTTAACTTGATGCCTGGAACCAATAATTAATATTTAAGGTTTAGGAGTATTAAAGAGATACAAAAAGAATTGACATCTACGCCTCCATGTCCTCAAGACAAACTGATAAAAAGGAAGAAGAGAAGGAATAATTAGGAATGAACTTCACATAAATCTGCATGTCATCTGCATAAGAACTGATCTCTTATCCGTATCTTCAGATCATTTTGCTCAAAGGAAGCGTGAAGAGGCTGAATTGTAATGAGCCCAACGGAAAACCCTTTGTGGCATCAGAAGAAACATACCATCTGAGATCAGTATATACCATCTAATCCAATGGAGTGCAATGGCTGTCGAAGCTAGATGGATTCCAAGATCCACTGCAGTGTAAGAGGCTAAAATATTCAGTTGTAAAGAGATGGTGGCCGAACTGTTACCATGAAGAGTGAGAAGTGGTGGTGTTCATATATGCTGTAATGTGACCAAACCACAGAATGAAAAGATGCTGAAAGAGAACCGTCTGGCTACAGCTCATCCAGCCACTTAAACAAGAAAGGGTAAATGAGTCAATCCATCAGTGCTGGAGAATCCATCAGAAGCTAATGGGTTGTTTTAAGAACTGGGGTTACGATGGACACATCTAAGGGGGCTGGCGTTATGCCAGCACTCAAAGTCAAATGCACAATCACAGTAATAAATGTGGCAGATCGTTGAAGGGTGTCAGTGGGTCAGATCTCAAAAGGGTGCTGTGCTTGCATGACTTCATCAAGCACCATCAAAACTGCGAAATCTTGGCCCCAAATCAATTTCCATAAGTAGGCTGCCCCTTGCCAGACTGAGATATGAGGGGCTAATTGGCCTTCAGGGCCCTCTTCCTTATCCACAAATAAAAGGGCAAAGACTCATATACCAGAAGAAACATCTCATGTGTCCACTGCCATTAGGAAAGGGAAACTAAGTGGAGGTTATAGTTTTGGCTCTCCTCAATTATGAGCAATGGTAGCTGTACAAGTACCTGCACCACTTCCATACTTAGGGACCATTAGATCATCCAGTCCGAACTTCTGCATATCTATCAGACCCCTCTTAAATTTCACCTGATTTGTCCCTGTATTATACATAAAACAAATGAAATAAAGGGGAAGTTAAGAACATAAGAAAGGCCGTACTGAGTCAGACCAAAGGTCCATCCAGCCCAGTATCCTGTCTACCGACAGTGGCCAATGCCACGTGCCCCGGAGTGAGTGAACCTAACAGGTAAAGATCCATCACCCCCCTCTGACAAACAGGGGCTAGGGACACCATTCCTTACCCAGCCTGGCTAATAGCCATTAATGGACTTAACCTCTGTGAATTTATCCAGTTCTCTTTTAAACCCTGTTATAGTCCTAGCCTTCACAGCCTCCTCAGGCAGGGAGTTCCACAGGTTGACTGTGCACTATATGAAGAACTTCCTTTTATTTGTTTTAAACCTGCTGCCCACTAATTTCATTGGGTGGCCCCTAGTTCTTCTATTATGGGAACAAGTAAATAACTTTTCCTTATTCACTTTCTCCACACCACTCATAATTTTATATACCTCTATCATATCTCCCCTTAGTCTCCTCTTTTCCAAGCTAAAAAGTCCTAGCCTCTTTAATCTCTCCTCATATGGGACCCGTTCCAAACCTCTAATCATTTTAGTTGCCCTTCTCTGAACCTTATCTAATGCCAGTATATCCTTTTTGAGATGAGGAGACCACATTTGTGCACAGTATCAAGATGTGGGCGCACCGTGGATTTGTATAAGGGCAATAAGATACTCTCCGTCTTATTTTCTATCCCTTTGTTAATGATTCCTAACATCCTGTTTGCTTTTTTGACTGCCGCTGCACACAGCATGGACATCTTCAGAGAACTATCCACGATGACTCCAAGATCTTTTTCCTGAGTAGTTATAGCTAAATTAGCCCCCATCATATTGTATGTATAGTTGGGGTTATTTTTTTCGATGTGCATTACTTTACATTTATCCACATTAAATTTCATTTGCCATTTTGTTGCCCAATCATTTAGTTTCGTGAGATCTTTTTGAAGTTCTTCACAGTCTGCTTGGGTCTTAACTATTTTGAGCAGTTTAGTATCATCTGCAAACTTGGCCACCTCACTGTTCACCCCTTCCTCCAAATCATTGATGAATAAGTTGAATAGGATTGGTCCTAGGACTGACCCTTGGGGAACACCATTAGTTACCCCTCTCCATTCTGAAAATTTACCATTTATTTCTACCCTTTGTTCCCTGTCTTTTAACCAGTTCTCAATCCATGAAAGGATCTTCCCTCTTATCACATGGCAACTTAATTTACATAAGAGCCTTTGGTGAGGGACTTTGTCGAAGGCTTTCTGGAAATCTAAGTACACTATGTCCACTGGATGCCCCTTGTCCACATGTTTGTTGAGCCCTTCAAAGAATTCTAATAGATTAGTAAGGCATGATTTCCCTTTACAGAAACCATGTTGACTTTTGCCCAACAATTTATGTTCTTCTATGTGCCTGACAATTTTATTCTTTACTATTGTTTCAACTAATTTGCCTGGTACGGCCGACTTACCGGTCTGTAATTGCCAGGATCACCTCTAGAGCCCTTTCTAAATATTGGCGTTACATTAGCTATCTTCCAGTCATTGGGTACAGAAGCCGATTTAAAGGACAGGTTACAAACCCTAGTTAATAGTTCCGCAATTTCACATTTGAGTTCTTTCAGAACTCTTGAGTGAATGCCGTCTGGTCCCAGTGACTTGTTACAGTTCAATTTATCAATTAGTTCCGAAACCTCCTCTAGTGACACTTCAATCTGTAATAATTCCTCAGATTTCTCACCTACAAAAGATGGCTCAGGTTTGGGAATCTTCCTAACCTCCTCAGCTGTGAAGACCGAAGCAAAGAATTCATTTAGTTTCTCCGCAATGACTTTATCATCTTTAAGTGTTCCTTTTGTATCTCTATCATCCAGGAGCCCCACTGGTTGTTTAGCAGGCTTCCTGCTTCTGATATATTTAAAAAACATTTTATTATTACCTTTTGAGTTTCTGGCTAGCTGTTCTTCAAACTCCATTTTGGCTTTTCTTATTACATTTTTACACTTAATTTGGCAGTGTTTAGGCTCCTCTCTAGTTACCTCAGTAGGATTTGACTTCCACTTTTTAAAAGATGCCTTTTTATCTCTCACTGCTTCTTTTACATGGTTTTTAAGCCACGGTGGCTCTTTTTTAGTTCTTTGATTTTGTTTTTTAATTTGGGGTATACATTTAAGTTGGGCCTCTATTATGGTGTCTTTGAAAAGTGTCCATGCAGCTTGCAGGGATTTCACTTTAGTCACTTTACCTATTAATTTCCATTTAACTAACCCCCTCATTTTTGCATAGTTCCCCTTTCTGAAATTAAATGTCACAGTGTTGGGCTGCTGAGGTATTGTTCCCACCACAGGAATATTAAATGTTATTATATTATGATCACTATTTCCAAGCGGTACTGTTATAGTCACCTCTTGGACCAGTTCTTGTGCTCCACTCAGCACTAAATCAAGAGTTGTCTCTCCCCTTGTGGGTTCCTGTACCAGCTGCTCCAAGAAGCAGTCATTTAAAGTATCGAGGAATTTTGTCTCTGCATTTCGTCCTGAGGCGACATGTACCCAGTCAATATGGGGATAATTGAAATCCCCCATTATTATTGAGTTATTTATTTGACAATCTCTCTAATCTCCCTTAGCATTTCATCGTCACTATAACTGTCCTGATCAGGTGGTTGATAATAGATCCCTATTGTTATTGATAGTTGATAGTAATGAATGTAAATCAGAAGATAGGAATTGCAGAAAATTAATAAGGGAAGCAGTACACAAGGAGAAATCTATGGCCTGCAGAATTAAGGACAACAAGGAGGGTTTTTTAAGTATGTTAGGAACAAAATGAAGAAGTCTAACAATTATAATAGTCCATTACTAGATGGAAATATTTGAACTATCAATAACATTGTCAAAAAGGCAGAAATGTACAATAAATATTTCTGTTCTGTATTTGAGAAAAAAACAAAACAGATAATGGCCAAGTTTCCAGATGATAAAAATTACTCAAGATAGTTAAGTCCAGTGCAGACCGTGAAGTATTATAAAGGGATCTCACTAAGCAACTGGGCAACAAAATGGCAGATGAAATTCAATGTGGATAAATGCAAAGTAAAGCACACTGGAAAACATAAATCCCAATTACACATATAAAATGAAGAGGTCAGTCTTAGCTTTTACCACTCAAGAAGTCATTGCGGATACTTCTGTGAAAACATCCATTCAGTGTTCAGCAGCAGTCAAAAAAAATTCATAAAAATGTTAGGAACCATTAGGACAGAGATAGATAATAAGATAGTAAATATCATAATGCCACTATATAAATCCATAGTATGTCTGTACCTTGAATACTGTGAGCAGTTCTGGTTGCCCCATCTGAAAAAAAAGGTCTATTAGAATTGGAAAAGGTACAGAGAAGGACAACAAAATGTTAAGGGGTATGGAACAGCTTCCATATGAAGAGAGATTAAAAAGACGGGGACTATTCAGCTTGGAAAAGTGATGACTAAGGGAATATGTGACGATCATGGAGGGTGGGGGAGAAAGTGAATAAGGAAGTGTTATTTACCCTTTCACATAACACAAAAACTAGGGGTGACCCAATTAAACTAATAGACAGCAGGTTTCAAACATAGGGAAGCACTCCTTCACACAACACAGTCAACTTGTGGAACTTGTGGCCAGAGGATATTGTGACAGCCAAAACTAGGTTCAAAAGAAGAATTAGATAAGTTCATGAAGGATAGGTCCATCCATGGCTCTTAACCACTATGGCTAAGCCTCTGACTGCCAGATGCTGTGGTTGGTTGACAGGGAATGGATCACTCAATAATTACCGTGTTCTGTTCATCCCCCTGAAGCATCTGGCATTGTCCGCTATCCGATGACAGGGTACTGGGCAAGATAGGCAGCAGATTTAAAATAAACAAAAGGAAGTATTCCTTCACACAATGCACAGTCAACCTGTGGAACTCTTTGCCAGAAGATGTTGTGAGGGTCAAGATCATAACAAGGTTCAATAAAGAACTAGATAAGTTCATGGAAGATAGGTCTGTCAATGGTTATTAGCCAGGATGGGTGGGGATGGTGTCCCTAGCCTCTGTTTGCCAGAAGCTGGGAATGGGCAACAGGGATGGATCACTTGATGATTACCTGCTCTGTTCATTCCCTCTCGGCCACCTGGAATTGGCCACTATTGGAAAACAGGATACTGGGCTAGATGAACATTTGGCCTGAACCAGTATGGCCATCTTTTAGACCAATGGCCTGACTCAGTATGACCATTCCTATGTTTCTTATATTATCTGAGAACACTCTTTCCATTCCACTTATACCTCAGGAGCAGCTACTAAAGTACTAAACAGCATCTACCAAAGTAATATATTTTTAAATCAGCAGGTCTGGATAACTTGTATCCAAGAATTTTAGAAGAGCTGGCTTAGGAGCTCATTGGACCATTAATGTTGATTTTCAATAAGTCTGTGAAAACTGGGGAAAAGTCAAAAAGACTGGAAGAAACTGAATGTTGTGCCAATGTTTAAAAATGGGAAGCAGTATGACTCATAATTATAGGCCTGTCAGTCTGATATCAGTCCTGGGCAGAATAACTGAGCAAGTTTTCACAAGTGGTTTGTACATGGACCAGCGTTGGTATTAGACAGAGATTTTAAGCAGCCTCCTTTTATCTGTTGAGAACGCTAGTCTCTGGCTATTGGTCACTTTGCTTTGTTGAACAAACCTTTACCTTTGAGAAAAAGCTGGAGAATATATTGGTTAATGACCCTTGAAATTAGAACTAGTCAAACACTATCCAGCTATTGAATTTTGCTGGTTTTCATCAACTAATTTATTCCATGAATAATTTTCTTTGGTATCTGACCTGCTCCAGAACCCCTGAGATTCTGCTGTAGAATAAATTATTTAATACATAACAGTTTTGGTCACTGCATTACTTGTTCAATGACTATTTTAATCCGACAGCTGACCAGCGCTCCTAGTAAATGGCTCTTTTCTTTATGACCTTTTAAAAAGTGCATGTTTACTCTTCAATGCACTTCTATTACCATAAGCATAGATCAGTAGAGAACGAAGGTAGGTATGCCACATAGGAAAAGCATTAGTTTTGACATTATAGAAATGTAAGCTTAAATAGCGATCCCTTTGTGTTTTAAGCACTCTGATTTATAAACTGTTCCATGTTGTTTATCCTGCCTGCATTAAGGTGAGTTATTTTATATATGGTCACAGTCTGCTTTTCACTAAATAAGGGTCTTCAACAGGCGTTTTATTTACTTGTTCTTTGGCACTTCCCGTTGTGACGGTGCTGTTCCTGGTGGGACACAACTGAGAGTGCCAAATCAGGACAAATTGCTTCAAACAGGGCAGCTACAGGCCAGAGCTGGGGTTTCTCCACCTCTAAGGCAAACCAAACCAGCCAAATAGAAAAGACTTTGTTTTTGCCCCACTGGCTAGCCACAAGTCACACAAGCAATTCCCTTAGACACTCCAGTTTCCCAGTATCACCACCAGCAGCCACTCGTTCTGGGGACAAATGGTTATGAAAACCAGTGCCCCAGTGAAAGAAAAAGGTTTTCCCCTATCCCAAAGGATTGGGCCCCAGTCTCAGGTCAATATGTAATTCAGATCTTACCCCAACATCAGGTTGTTGCCAATCCTTTAGAATCTAAAATCTAAAGGTTTATTCATAAAGGGAAAAAGATCTAGGTGAGAGTTAGAAATGGTTAAATGAAATCAATTACATGCAGTAATGGCACAGTTCTTGGTTCAGGCTTGTTACAGTGATAGAATAAACTGCAGATTCAAATCAAAATCTCTGGAATACATCCACAGCTGGGATGGGTCATCAATCCTTTGTTCAGAGCTTCCATTTGTAGCAAAGCTCCATCCAGAGGTAGAAGCAGGACTGAAAACTGAAGACGACTGAAGACAAAATGGAGGAGCTGCAGCAGCATTTTATAGTCTTTCCCAGGTTGCAAGAACCTCCTTTTTCTTGCTGTGAAAAGCACAGCCCAATGGGGTTCTGGTGTCACATGGGCAAATCATATGACCAAGCATGATTTAGGATTTGCAGGCTGCAGCCATTACCCACAGTCTACCTTGCCTGTCCTCTGGTAGGCTTCTCATGTGGATTGGAGCTTTCCAAGCTCTCAATGGGTCCATTGTGTAGCTGATGGTCCTTAATGGGCCATCAAGGAGGCTAGGCAGGGACAAAACCAAGTTGTCTGGAATGTTACCCAGAAGCAGAGCACAATTTTGAGATACAGACAGTATAGAACCAAAATTCATAACTTCAAATACAAAATGATACACACATACCAATAGCATAATCAGAATCAGCAAACCGTAACCTGGTCTTAGACACCTTATATGACCCCCTTTACATAAGATTTGGTGCCCCTACAGGACCTTGGTTGCACCAATGATCTATATGATCCCAGATTATTTCAGTAACGTGACACCCATAAAACTGTGTTTCTGATGCAAAGTTCTCATGGCTTAGCAAGCAAGAAATGGCAGCGTACAGCAATCCCATAGGTGGACAGTAATTTCTATAGTGTAATCGGATTAGCAGAGCAGCAGGACTTTCTCCCTGCTCTCACGGTTGTCATGTCAGAGCAAAAGGAGAAGGCAGCCAGTTAGGAGCCAAGCAGGAGGATATCCTATAAGAAGGGAAACAATGGCCTCTAGTAAAAGCAAAAGGTGAGATAGTGGGTGGCAGAAAGGGGAACTAGCTGGTTGAACATCAAGATATAACACGACACACAGAGGACGAGTAACATTTGGTTATTATGGACACCATTTCAGAAGTCAAATGTGTCAAAAGAGAACTGAATCAAGAGGTCAGAGGGAACCGAAACCTCAAGCAACTCCCCTGCAGCCTCTCAGCTTTCATTACAGAAAGTTATGGTGGCAAAGAAACCCTCCCAACTGAGGGAACCTGCTGCAGAGATGGCGGGATGAGTCTTCAGGGAGTCTGGAATAAGAGCTCGGAGGTGTAAACTGACTCATTCATCTCTGTGAGGGGTTAATGCAGATGCCCAGTGGTGATCATTTAAATGTCAACATTGCTAACGATTTCATTCCTCATGTAAGAAAGCAGCAGGAGGGGACAGAGCTGCACAATTTACACCGAGCGAGGCCTTGCTTTGGTTCCACAAGTGGGCTGTGTTGGGGAGATACCATCATCTAGGGTTCTCCCCCTCGCCCAACCAAGAAGTAGATGAGTCCGGTGAAGTTGCATGATCCACTAGTCCAACAGCCACTCTGCTCAACCTTGCATTTGGGTCCAGAATTGGGGGGTTTGTAGTGTGACCAGATGTCCCAATTTTATAGGGATAGTCCGTATTTTGGGGTCTTTTTCTTATATAGGATCCTATTACACCCCGTCTCAATTTTTCACATTTGCTATCTGGTCACTGTAGGGTTTTGGTGGATTCTTTCTCTCTAGATCAGACATTTGAAGACTCTGCCCAAGGACACATCATCATTGCTGTGTGCTCTGAAATATATGTGAGCTGCACCACATTTTGGGGACGGACACAGGCAAAGTTTATTTTGCGAACAGAGCTTGTCAAAGCCTTTCCGCTGCATGCCCATCGCAACTGCTGGGCCATAACACAGTCCTGTATGGGAAATGATTGGGCAAATTTCCCTAAGGACTGTCTTAAATGTTGTAATGCAGCCATGTATCATTCTAAGGCCAGGTCTACACTAGCAGGGGGGGAGAGAGAGTCAACCTAAGATACACAACTTCAGCTATGTGAATAGATGCAATGCAATAAATCGATCCCCGATAGATCAATCAGTACCCACCGATCTGGCGGGTAGTGAAGACCAGTCCTCAAACACTGAGGGCTTCAAGCAGAAAGGTGCTGAGTAAAGCCAGACAAATAACGGAGTTTTAGGTTTGCTGGCAATTTTGAAAAGTAGGAAAATAAATGTTTAAAAGTTAGCTCCAGCTCAAATGAAAAACAATATTTTCCTCCAAAATGTTGGCAAATCAAAAAGTAAAATAAAATAATAATAATAATAATTGCGGGTCAAATGAAAGATTTCCTTTTGATTTTGATGTTTGCTTTAAAATGTTTATTTAAAAAAAATTAAAGGGAATTCCTACATGTAAGTAATTTCAAATACAAAATTCAAAGTCTCATGTCAACAAATGTCTAAACAACCTTTTATTATTTATTAATGGTTTTCTTTCAACCAAGAGAATGTGATGAAATTCACACAAATTTGCAACGTGTTTCCCAAACAGCATTCTTCACCAAGAAGAGTGTCGGTTGAAAAATGCCACCCAGCTGAAAGGCTGAGAACTCACAGCTCCTATCAACTCCAGAGGGAGTTTAGCACCTCTTCAGATTAGGCCCTACTATAGCAAAACTCTGCTCAGAACATAACCTTCTAGTTACCCAGGGAAATACGAGGAATTAGATAAACTTGTAATCCATCTAGGCTGCATAGGGAGGGTGACAAATTCACTAACATGTAGTGGAGCCATGGACATGATTTCTCAGTTCCCCTTGTCAGCTCCTCGATATTCATGGCTTTTAAATTTAATGTTTAATCATAACACCCAACAGCTGTATTTTTAGAACAAGAATATTTTCATTTTAACCATCGCACTAACATTCTTCTCCTTTTCCAAGACCAGGCCCAAAGTCAGAGACATGTCTAAATGTGTCGCAAGATGCATCTTACCTGTTTTCCAGGTCTTGCAATGTGTCCGAGATATCACTGTAACCTCTGCTGGATTCTTTGGGACATATTCTGCCTTGATTGACACCTGATGCACTCAGAAGCGTAAATGTGTGTGTGTGTCTGTGTATGGAGCGAGGGGGAGGGGAGTCATCTGTGGTGGTGGTGCTTGTCCAAAATGAGGGCACTGTAGATGCATGTGAAGGGGAATGTCCCATTAAAGCAATCTGGCTCTTGCATAACCCACCGCAAAGCATCTGCAAGATGAAGTAATCGCCTCTCAGCACTCAGCATTGACTTGTGTTCATCTCACGCTAGTTGTGCAGAGGCCCAAGCATTGTAGGAAATATTACACCCATGACGTCTATTTATAGAGCCCTTTTGCACCCCCACAATGGCCCAAAACAGACTTGAAACTTCATGAGGGCAACAGCTGAAGATTCCCCAAACTAAAGGGAATCCTCATCTGGTGCAGGACTGGAATCAAGGTCTGCATTTAGGGCCTTATCTTGAACATTTTTAATTACAGCAGACCCACAAATGTTTACAACCCAAACCTCCAATTAAATTAAACTGCTTGGTGCAAGTTATGACCTTTTAACCTGTAACATACAGTCCTTGAAACACAACAGAAACCCCATCTGCCCGTGAATTGTGGGACTGATGTGGAAACATTTATCATGCTAAAACATTGATCATTCATTGGACAGTGTCACTCTCTCAGGAGTCATTCACCATTAGGGCACCTCCTCCTGGCTGCTCTAGGGATTAGCTCCTTCCAGATCTGATGTCCTGTTCCATCACTTCACTCTTGCCACGGCCCCACTCCCTCTCTGGGATTCCCCCTACTTCTTTGTGACTTGGTTGCTCCCTCTTCATGGCTTGGCCCTCCTGCCAGGTTGCCATATGATTCCCGCTTTCCAGGGTATCAAAGCCTCGCCATACAACCCATCTCAGGCAGTCTTCTCGTTCACTGCCCAGAATGTGCCTCTTCCCTACTTCCCACTACTCCACATTTCCGCCCAGTGACCCTATGTCCAGCAACTACAGCCTGCACTGTCCCAAACCTTGTTTCTGTTTCCTGGACTGTTTCCTACGTCATCTCTGTCAGGACCCTTCTCATCCCTCTGATGGGTACATTCTTCCCTCAGGGCCAGGAACCCAGGGTTTCTATTCTCCCCTGGGATTTCTCCTTTCCTTCTCCAAGTCCAGAGAGTGACTGCAGGCCTTCTTCACCGCAGCCCCTTTCTGCTGCAAACTTCCCAGCTTTAAACTTTAGCCAGCTTTGCCCCCCACTGGGCTTTACCTTAATTAAAAGCTTTTCAGCCATGACTCTCTCCCATGGGCAACCTGTCACAGCAGGGTTAATTGTCCCTTTCTCTCTACTCCGGCCTTGTATGTGGGCACCCCATCGTAACTACTAATCAGGACGAGAGAGAGAAAAAAATGTTTCCCTGGTAGCAGTTACTGGACTGCACCTACCTGGTAAAATAATGGCATTTTCCAGACTGCCCCTCAAATAAATACAGCTAGAGGGTCACCATTTTATCCCCCTCACCCCCTGAGGGAAAATATTCCTGTGAGCACTGAAAATATATATACGTATGAAGGTATGTGCACATATGTACTGCCAGTAGATCCTGGTCATCAGCAGGTAGGACTGAACCAGGAACCTCTGAAGCTTAATTCATGAGCCTCTACCACATGAACTAAAATCCAGGAGACTGCTAGCTAATGCTGTAGATCACACTAATTTTCACTCTCTCTTATCTGGTCTTGGTACCACTACATGGGCGAGCACACCACACCCAGGTGTGTGGGTTACACACACACACACACACAAACTTGTATATACAGAAATACACATAGGTAGCTGTGATGCTGGCAAACCAGGTGCCAGTTTATGCCAAGGCCCCTAGGTCTTGGCTGAACACTGACATAGCCACAGCTGGCACCAATCTGGCTGACACGTGTGTTAATATTGTTAAAATAGCTATTAGAATTATAAGACGGTGGTTAGTGTTTAGACTTCATGGCATGTTTGTAAATTGCTGCCTCCATTAATCTCATTGATTCAATCTGTATCCTATGTTCTAAGTCAATATTTAAGTATTTAATCCTTTGTAACTGTGTAAATCACCAGACAGGAAAGGGACATGAATTAAGTGAAATGCTGGCTTCCACTAGAAGGCATTAGGTCCTGCCCAGCAGACAAGGCCCGTCAACATCAGATGAAGGAACATGGAACAACAGCGGACAAAAGCTTTTGCTGATTGCTCCTTCTCCCTCTTGCCCCCATGAAGAGGAGACCTGCAAGTGAATTCCTCCCATCAGAGAAGTTTGCAACTCGAAGCAGAGGAGGGGAAGAATTAAAAAAAAAAACACTAAAAAGGAGGAACTGTGCTGCTTGGAGTCTCGAGAACAAGGTTTTCTAGGCATTAGCAAGAGATCGCCACTGTTTACCCTGGGTCAGCCCTAAGGGACATATAGATCTTGCTTATTCTAGAAGCTTCTATTACCCTTTGAAACTTAAGTCTGTAACTTATTAGTGTGTCTATATTTAACCTTAAACCTTTAAATAACTTTGATTTCCTGTTCCTAATTAAAACATCTGTAGACAGTTTGTTATAGGATTGGCTACAAGCCTTGTCTTTGGTGAGAGAGATCCAGGGTACAGTTGACCTGGGGTAAGTGACTGGTCCTTTGGAACTGGCAGTAACATACTGTTATGATTTTTGGTGTAAGGGACCAGCTACCACAAAGGCAGGTTGCCTAGGTGACAAGAGAGACTGGACTGCCCCCCCGGTGACTGACTGTGACTCCATGGTTACGCAGTTGTAGTGCCTGAGGAGTTCACAGTTGATACTTGGTTGGTGAAATCTAGGTATAGAACTCAGAGCCAGTTTGTGTCCTGGTCTGTAACAATCCGCCCTGAGGTTGGAGTCAGGCTCATGAACTGCTCCAGACAGCTGGACGGTCCTTTTATGTGGTTTTATTTAGCTATACCTGGGCCTTACTTTCATTTAGACTGAGGTCGCTTTATACCATCCGGGCACTGTAATAGGGTCTTAGAGTGAGTGTAAATGCTATTACGTTATGGCCTTTTACTCTGCCAGCATGACAAAGAATGTAAATGAGAACCAGGCCTCTATCTATGGGTTTTATCCCGCCACCCACTACCACAGTATCTGAACCCCTTCCACCTACAATCAAGAGCAATAATGAAGCCCTGAATGGATTTCATGGAGTCACCTGGCCTTCCCCCTTTTTGGAGTAAAATCTTTGCTTGAGGCAGAATTTCTCTTTGTTTTTTTTTAAAGAATTAGGTGAATTCATTTTTGTTTTAAGTTGATTAGTTTCAGGTGTTTGCTTTTTCAATACTCTCTCTAATGGTTAATAGGCAAGGAGAGACAGAGACAGTCACCCTACTAATTCTGTCCATACCCCTCAACATATGGTTCTCAGGCCATCTCTAACAGGAACTCCCAGAGAGGCGCTTCTTTATGAAGATTTGCCTTTTGCAAACTAGGCAAACAGGTTAAGTAGTCGAGTTACAGAATTATCATCCGCGTGGTTCCCAAGAGCCCGAAGTAGAGTGGATAAGCCCCTGACGGCTGCGTAATGAACCAGGCCAGGAATTCTCAGTCGCTTCCCAAGCAGGCCTGCTGTCATTACTTCATCTCCATGGGGAACTCTAATTGCAGCACTTGCAGTCCTCCCGTTCAGCTCCTTGACAGAATGCCAATTTCAAACAAGAACTAATTTATCAATTGCTGGAGTGGCTAAACAGAATATATTTCCTGTCATGTTCTAGACTGCAGCTGGAGTGTTTCAAAAGTAGCTTTTGTTGTTTCCACAAATAATACGAGCTAGCAGGGTATTTTTGTAATAAGCAGAAAGCTCCTCCAGGCTCCCAGTCTTATTAGATAATAGTTGTTCTACATTAATCTAGTTTAATGGAGTCCCTGACCTTCTTTCTCGGTAGACTGATGACTAATTTACCAAATAAATCTTGTGTGGTGTCTTAATCCTATTTTATAAATAATCCCAATAACTCATGTATGAACACTCAGAGTTTAGGCCCTGAAAAAAAAAAAAGAAAGAGGAAGATTAATATGCATGGAGGCTAATACACCAGGTAATTACATTGTGTAGTACTTAGGCCAATGACTGCAGTTCTGATTCATGAAGAAAATGGTACACAAGAAAGATACAAAGTAGAATATAAGGGTCTACATAAATATTTATGTAGATCTCTTCAGAAAACCTGTACAATCATAAAGTAACCAGGCACTGTGGAAAAGGTCTTATTTATGGTGCATTGAAAGAGATTTAGTAGGCCTTTATTACAAAGCAAGAGTAATTAAATTTTTTAGAATCAATGATGGAACAATATAAGTGAAATACATCTGAAAAGAAACATTTAATGGAATATATCAACGTATGTTTCTCAAGCACTTCATGGAAATGATTAAATCGTTTTTTATAGCGATACATAAAGGAAGAAGTCTGGGAAAGGTAGAGAACACTGTATTTGTATATTGGAAGAACTGGCAATGAATGCCTGGAACATGATGTGAAATTATTTATTATTATTACTATTTATTATTCATGAACATTCAAAGATATGCTAGACACTGCCTGAAACGAAAAAATAGTTCCTGACCTAAGAGTGTAGAGTCACCGTGGTCTATCTTGGAAACACTGCAACAAGAACAAATCATGTCAAATCTAATTTCCTTTTTTGGCAAGATACTGGCATAGTAGAGAGGGAGGAAGATGCAGACATATTTTTACTTGAATAAGGGTTTTGATATAGTTCCACATGACATTCTTATAAACAAACTGGGAAAATGTGGCAATTAAATTACTATAAGGTAGGTGCACAACTGCATGAAAGATTGTTCCAAAAGAGTACTTATCAATGGTTCACTGTCAAACTGGGAGGACATATTTAATGGGGTACCAAAGAGCCTGTCCTGGGTCTGGTACATTTTCATTAATGAATTATATGATGGGGTGGAGAGGATGCTTATAAAATTGGCAGACAGCACCAACCTGGGAGGGGTTGCTAGCATTTCAGAGGACAGGATTAGAATTCAAAACATCCTTGACAAATTGGTGAATGTGCCTTAAATCAGCTAGATGAACTTCGATAAAAAACAAGTGCAAAGTATGACACTTAGGAATAGAAAAATCAAATGCACAAGTACAAAATGAAGAACAAGTGGACAGGTGGAACTGCTGAAATGTATCTGGGGATTATAGCGGATCACAAACTCAACATCAGCCAACAATGAGATGCAGTTATAAAAAAGGATATTATTATTCTGGGGGTATATTAACAGGAGTGTCATATGTAACACATAGTGGTAATTGTTCCGCTCCACTTGGCACTGGAGAGGCTGTGTCCAATTTGGGGACCATATTTTTGGGAAGATGTGGACAAACTGGAAAGAGTCCAGAGGAGAGAAACAAAAGTGATCAGAGGTTCAGAAAACTTGACTTAGGAGGACAGGTTAAAAAACCTGGGCATGTTTAGTCTTGAGAAAAGAAGCCTGTAGGGGAACCTGAGAACAGTTTTCAAATCTGTTAAGGGTCATTATAAAGAGGACTGTGATCGATTTGTTCTCCATGTTCACTGAAGAGAGAATAAGACGTAATGGGCTTAATCTGCAGCAAGGGAGATTTAGGTTAGATATTAGGATAGTCTTTTAAACTATAAGGATAGTTAAGGTCTCCAAGGCTGTGGAATCCCCATCACTGGAAGTTTTTAAGATCTTATTATACAAACACCTGTCACGGATGGTGTAGATTTACGGGGTCCTGCCTCAGTACAGGAGGCTGGACTAGATGAGTTCCCGAGGTCCTATAATTCTATGAAATGTGTATTACTTTACTCACCTAAGCAGTCAGATGAGTAAAGTTAACAGTTTGCGTGTGCTTAAATGCTAAGGTCTAAATGTAGACAAGACTGCTAATAAGGGCATAAGTGGACAAAAGAAAGAGAAGAAGAGATGTAAAACATGGATTTCAAGAACAGGATTGTGATGAGTAGGGTGTAAGAGGGTAGAGATGGTCTCTTCACCTGCACTTGTACAGTGTCCAGCACAATGGGGCCTCAATCCTACTTGGATCCTTTGAGTGCTACCATAACATAAATGATGATGATCACCAACAACATTGGCACAGACATAGCTTGGTGGTTGGCTTACATTTGTGGCCTAGTTTATTATCAATACGCTAATTTCTCCTAGACAGCCTGACAGAAGTGAATTTATGGGAGAGATATGAATGATGCCAGGGAGATATCTTGATGTCTCTGTTTAAGGAGGACATTGAGACTATATGGAAGAGGGCCTGGAAAGGAGAGGGAGAAGAAAACAGAGAGCTTAAGTTCATGTCTTAGGCAGAGCAGAAGGGAAAAGTCAATGTGCATCAAAAAAGAGGTCAGAGATGATACCAGTCAATTGAGGACCTTCAAAGCTGGGACTTGATGGATAGTGCACTGAGGAAGAAATGGAGCAATCTAAAAGGCAAAGGAGTGACAGGGCCAAGATGAAGGACCAGAAAAGTGATTTTGGCAGCAGCAGTTTGGACATAGCAAGATTATGCAGAAGAGGAGAGAGGAGGAGGTTGCTATGGCCAGTGCAGGAGATGATTGCGGTTTGCTTCTTGTATGTTGTTCTCATTAAGAAAGCAGTTTTTATATGAAAATGTGGCTAGAAGAAACAATTTTAAAAGTGCCAAAGTCCCTATTGAGACATACGAGTCTAAGGCCCAGAACCTCAAAAGGTATTTAGGTGCCTAGCTCCTACTGATTTCAAGTAGATGACTGACAACCTTTGAGACCAAATTTCCAAAACTTCCTTTGATAGGTTTCCCTTGATGCATGTTGTCCCATGAATGTTCTTTCATTATGTACCCTCCACCGCAGTTAGTGCCTGATCCCAAGCCCACTGAAGTCAAAGGAAAGACTCTCACTGACTTCAACTGGCCAGGGATTCAGCCATCAGAAATCATGCAGGATCTGATTTTGCAACACACGACTACTTAGGCATGACATGATCCCACCGAGATCAGATCTTGGTCCTATACCATTTAATGCTTTTACCAATGACCTGGAAGAAAATATCAAATCATCACTGATGAAGTTGGCAGATCACACAAAAACTGGGGGGAAGTGGTAAGTATCAAACAGGACAGGTCACTAACACAGAGTGATCTGGGTGCAAACAAACAATATGTATTTTAATACAGCAAACTGTAAATGTAAACATTTAGGAACAAAGAATGTGGACCATAGTTATAGGATAAGGGGACTCTCTCCTGGGAAGCAGAGACTCTGAAAAAGATTTGAGGGGTGTGGTGGATAATCAGCTGATATTGAGCTCCCAGCACAATGTTGTGGCCGACAGGACTAATGAGATCTCTGGAAACATAAACAGGGGAATCCCAAATAAGATTAGAGAGGTTGTTGTCCAGTTCTGGTGTCCACAATTCAAGAAGGAGGTTGATAAATTGGAGAGGGTTCAGAGAAGAACCATGAGAATGATTAAAGGATTGGAAAACATGCTTGATAGTGAGAGACTCAAGAAGCTTAATCTATTTAACTTAAACAGAAAGTTAAGAGGTGACTTGATCACAGTCTATAAATATCTACATAGTGAACAAATATTTGATAATGGGCTCTTCAGTCTAGCTGACAACATGATCCAAGGGCTGGAAGTTAAAGCTAGACAAATTCAGAAAAGGAGTACATTTTTAAGTGTCGGTAATTAACCATTGGAACAATTTACAAGGCTCCATCACTGCCAATTTTGAAATCAAAACTAGATTTTTTTAAAAAAGAAATTCCCTACTAGAAATAGATATTATTTTGAGGAAGTTCTATGGCCTTTTTTATACAGGAGGTCAGAGTAGATAGTAACAATTATTCTTTCTGGTCTAGGCAATTTTGAATCTTTCCATTTGAATTCAGTGGATCCTCTCTTCCCTGTATAATTCTGTACATACATTATGTAGACACAACTGCTGAAACTCAAAGGCCTTAGTTTGCCAGTGCAATTAAGAGTGTAGTGTCCTCAATGAATATTCCTCTCAAAATGATATACAGCCAGTCATTTCCTTCATTGGCCTTTTGGTGTGTCTGTGCGAGTTGCTTTAATATAAAATTCATATACATTTAATCTCACCATCCTCTCTATTTCTGTCTTGCTGTATTGTTATACTTTCAAAATATATCTGTATTGTTTCTTGACTATCTTATCACCATAACATGCAGCCCCATTTTTCAAATGCATTAAGTTATGTATAGGTGACTTCCTATTCACAAACCTCTCCTTTATTTGCCCTTTCTTTATACAAATGCGTTGATCTTTGCATTTAAAAAAGAAAACAGATAGTGAGACATTGCCCAGCGTTAATGTGTTTACTCAACCACAAATTCATTTATATCAGACAACTTCGAAGAAGCAAGACGTGCGGGTCAGATGACAAAATGCACAACTGGTTTTTGAAAAAAAGAAAGATTCTTAAACAACGTATATTTGAAAAAAATCAATCATTCTCGGAAATACATTTTAAAAGTAACTTAGTATGACCTCTTGAAACAAGAGGGGGGAACTACTCTGCACCTGACAACACCTTTTTTCAAGGGGTAGAGGTGAGCAGTATTGGTTTTGCATAGCTATGCACGTAACATACAATACTGGCACTGCAAATTTTTCATAGGTAAAAGTGAATGCAATGTTCATTTTAAAAAAATGGCCTTGACAATGAACCATTGCACTTGAGCCAGACTGAGGCTGGAGGATGGAGAAGAAGTTAGATTTGATGCTTTCAAAAAACAAAACAAACAAAACAAACACATAAAATACACTGTGAACCCCCTTTTCATTTGTCTGCCTAAATTTGGGTGTCCAGCTTTGACAAATGGGCACTCACGCATTTTAAATGCCTGCCCCAGGTAAAGGGTTGGGTGCTCTAACTTAGATGCTGACATTTGCAAACTGGGCTGCCATACAATATAATTAGAGCTGTGCGGATAACTGAGTTTTCAGTTCGCTGGCTTAACCGGGGGAGGAGTGGTGTGGGGGGGAGATTATTTTGGACCGAACCAAAATGAAAAAAAAAAAAATCAGGTTTTTCAGTTGAATTTGCAGTTTCCTACTCTCTTTAAAAATAAAATTGAAATAATATTCAAAACAAAAAGCTGTTTCAATCAAAAAATGGAATGTGTTATACTTTTTAAAAATTTCTTTTGATCAAAAACCAAGTAGGTAAATTCAACATACATTTGTGAAATGTTTCAGTCCACTAAAACCTGAGACTTTTCTTCACGAAAAAAGTCTCATCTGAATTATTTTTGCCTAGCTTTAATTATAATACATGATTGGTCTAGGTCATGACGCCTGAACTGTTTGTGAAGCCTTCTGTACTTCAGGTAACCTCAAAATTACTCAGACTGTCACGGTAAAAATGCTCCTTTTTCTTAACCACACTGTTGGATACGTTGAAAACATCCTTGCCAGACATGTTTTTATGATACTGCAATAGTGCTGCAAAGGCAGAATGAAAGAATGCACAGAGCAGTTTCAGACTAGAAAATACAGCATGATGATTAAAACACATTCATGTGAGTAGGGGTAAAGAGTGGGGGTGCTTAGCTAATAACATTTACTAACAATGCTGTCTGTTTTACTTAGGTAAATTTTGTTAAAGAGAAATTCACATTGTAGGTACTATTTTATCTTGACAAATACAGGACAGGTTCAGTATTGGTGTCATGATATACTGTTATTTTAATGGTAATTTGTCCTCATATAGTACTGGAAGGTACTATATAAAAGTAGGATAGTTATAAGAACCTTCTGATACTATCTGGCTTCCTTAAGGAATAATTATGGCTTTTATGGGACACACCTAACAATAATTATTTGGGAAATCTGGAGAAGTAAATGTTGTAATAAGGCAAGGCTTCCATCTGCTAAGCTTATATAATGAACATTCAAACGATCTAAACCAGCGCCTGACTTGCACTTGCAGCGAATTCTAGTAGCAGAGATCAGCATTTAGAAAAGGAACGGGAAAGACACAAAGCTTACTGCAATTTATACCCCAATAAAGACTCACAACCAAATTCTCAGCTGCTGTAAATCAGGGTTGTTCCAATGCCACTGATTTACACCAGTGGAGGATCTGTAAATGATGCGATTGCTGCAGATGATGGGTTTAGGCCACGCTAGCCCTGTTGATTTTGCTCAGGTATCTTGATGCAATGTCAGAGATCACTCTCACTTCAGGTTTCATCCTGTGTGTGCTTTTCTGCTACAGAACACATACAAAAAGGCCTGGCAAGATCACGGAGTATCCACCCTTTTGCACAGTGCACACAAGAGAGGCTTCCACCTAGCACAGAGGGCACAAGAACATAAGTAAGTAAACGCTGGCATTGAAATAAGCGCTGCTGGGTAAGGAGGAAAGTGACAATGTGCTCAAATGCCACAAAGAGATTCAGCTGGGGTACCCTGATCTGCACTGCCCCCTAGTGAATGAGGCAGCTTTAAATCACAGCTGAACCCTAAGTGTATTTTACTGTGCTCCTCACATGGCAAAAATCTCTTGCCATTGAAAGAAGTTTCAAGTTACTACAGTTCTGCAGAAAAGGACCCAGGGGTTACAGTGGATGAGAAGCTGGACATGAGTCAACAATGTGCCCTTGCTGCCAAGAAGGCTAATGACATTTTGGGTTGTATAAATAGGGGCACTGCCAGCAGATCAAGGGATGTGATCATTCCCCTCTATTCGGTATTGGTGAGGCTTCATCTGGAGCACTGTGTCCAGTTTTGGGCCCCACTCTACAAGAAGGATGTGGAAAAATTGGAAAGAGTGCAGCGGGGCGGGGGGGGGGAACACAAATGATTAGAGGCTGAAGCACATGACTTATGAGGAAAGGTTGAGGGAACTGGGATTGTTTAGTCTGCAGAAGAGAAGAATGAAGGGGGGATTTGACAGCTGCTTTCAAATCACTGAAAGGGGGTTCCAAAGAGGATGGATCTAGACTGTTCTCAGTGATACCAGATGACAGAACAAGGAGTAATGGTCTCAAGTTGCAGTGGGGGAGGTTTAGGTTGGATATTAGGAAAAACTTTTTCACTAGGAGGGTGGTGAAGCACTGGAATGGGTTCCCTAGGGAGGTGGTAGAATCTCCTTCCTTTGAGGTTTTTAAGGTCAGGCTTGACAAAGCCCTGGCTGGGATGATTTAGTTGGGGTTGGTCCTGCTTTGAGCAGGGGTTGGACTAGATACCTCCAGAAGTCCCTTCCAACCCCGATATTCTATGATTCTATGACCCAGACCACAGAACTTCTCAGTAATTTCTACCTCAAGCTCATAATTTCTGGTTGAGATAGAGCACATCTTCTACAAAGATACACACTGCTGATTTGGAGGATGGGTGTCCACTAACGGTGGTGTGTGGCGTACTGCCAGCCGGGGTGTAAACAGCAGTGTAGGTGAGGGAGAGCTTAGTAAAGGGCCCTATGCACCTGAACCTTATGGGATGTACTTTACACGGCTCTCTACATGCCTAATGCAAACCTCCCAGCACTTTTTTAGCAGTGTAGTGTTCTACTGCCCTGCCTGCGCCAGAGCCTTTCCCAGTGTACTGAAAGAGTGTGGCAGCGGGGAAAGGGTCTGGCAAGGGGGATGCCATGGGGAAAGACTCTGGCATCTCCCCACTGCTCGAGACAGTCCCCCTGCCAGCGTCTTTCATTGCCATAAGAGGGCACAGTGTGGACATACACACCTCAGAGAAAGGCAGGCTAACTACACATCTTACATGCCACCCCCAGCGGACAAGGTCAAAGATTGACCCAGGACCCACTCAGAGTATGTAGATCTTCTTCCTTTGTGTAGGATGCCGGAAGAAATTGTAACGGTGGGCAGCTAGGAGCGCTCTCCCCTGCAACTCCAGGGAAAGAAAGGGTATTACCGGTCACAATTCTGTTATCGGGTGCTGCTCTGTTATTGCATACTTTGCATACCAGTGTTCTCCGGTTCTCATTGCCTGCTCGCCTTGTGCAATACTAATGAGACACCTGCTTGCATTATGTAATACTAACAAGACAGAAATAAGGTATTAGTTATTTATGAGGTATGCATGAGATGCAAATGTTCCTGTTATTTCTCTGCCTGTGTTCCCACGCGCGGTGGGCTTCATCCCGAGCATTGCTCCGGTGCATCGGGCTTTCCCTGTCTCAGTGGCAGCAACAAAGGGAGCCCCCGTTGCGGGTGTGCCACTTTTGCCTTCAATAAACTCACAACTTTTATTCAGCAGCTGTATGTGTGCGCCTCGTTCTTATGGGACCCCAAGTACCCTGTAACACTTTGATAGAAGAGATGATACTCAAATGGGCAAGTGGGAGAGAAACCAGGCTGTCTGAAGACCTGCAGCAGAGATGACAGCACATTGGTTTTATACCTGCTTTGTGTTCTGAAGCCTTGTCACAACCACGAGGGCTGGGAACATTTTAAAAATTAAAGCTTAAACACTGCAAGGTAGAGCAGGGCTCTGCTGCAAAGTTTTGTCAGCATAGCTCTCATGGTCAGGGATGTAAAAAAATCCCCCCCGCAGCTGACAGAGTTCTGCCGGCAGTACCCCCAATACAGCAGTATGATGTTATTTTGGAGATGATGTTACTCGGTTGACAGGAAAACTCCTCCCCGCAGCATCCACAGCATCTACAGGAGTGAGCTATGGCAGCAGAGTTGGTGTAGCTGTACCGGTAAATCATCTGTACTGTAGCGTAGGCCATAGATCTGTGGGAAGGATGGGGGAAAGAGTAGGATATGCAGCAAACTCAGTAGCTGCAGGATTGAGGAACATACTGATCACATGCTAAAAATACAGCAGGCCTTGCAGGCAATGCAATGAAGTATTTCTAGAACATAAAAACCACAATGACAAAGATTGCAACTTACAGTGACAAAGATTGCAACTTACAATGACAAAGATTGCAACTTACAGCAACACCCGTAAACATCTGCCTCCATGCTCCTCCAACTGCCAAAGCCACAAGGTCAGGAGAGAAGTTATGTCAGGAAGGCAATGTGGCCAGGAGAAGTGACAGAGGAATCGGGGCAAGAATCCAAGGAAACACTTCGAGACATTAAGGAGTCTATACAGTTTCATCCCTGGCTCAAGAATTGGGATTGGAGAGGCCTCCATCTGTGAAGCAATACATTCTAATAGAACTGAAACAGCTTTCAGAACATTGGCAGGAAACAGAGAAACCGGCTGGCAGCAAATACCGGGAACACAGACAGCAACATATATTTTTCCAGTACAATGTTTGGATTGTCCTGATAATTTCCTCTAATCTCATTTGTATTCCCAGCACTGAATTAATATTTTGATTTGGTTTTACAGGGAACAGTGGTATCTGATCATCAACACAAAATAATGCAATAATACAAACCTACATTGATTGACATCATCCTTCCTGGATGTTGCTATGCAGCAAACAATTGTAAGGATACAAAGGGTTTGCGCTAGGGTCTGGCCCATTCACAGCTATAGCAAATAAATGCCTACAAAAGAAAAAAAAGTATTGATTTTCTTTTACTCACACTCATCATTTAAGTCTCAATCCATTTATGAGCCAATGTGAGGGTGACAGAAAACAAAACTGCACAGGGTTTATAAGTGCACTAGGATAAATTGGCCTCATTTTTAGTCTTTCCACAGAACACCTGCTATAGTTCTTGGTTCAGGATTTCAACTGAAAAACAAAACAGCCAGCTACATAATGAGGCCAAAGATACCAAATCTCTCCCCTCAGGTCAGAAGTGGTGAGAGAGCCCTGAGCCTCAAAAACCTTCCCAACCCCTCTGTGCTGGAGGCCAGACGTCTGGGCTGAAGCCAAAAAGTTTCAACAATCGTCCAGCGTATTTTGGTAAAGTTTCATTTAGCCCAAAATGTGCAAAGCAGCTTGAATGAGCATCCTTCCTTCTCAGGTACTTCTCACTTTACAAGCTTGATTTCTGCTTTGGGCTTATTTTGGGGGGAGAATGTGAGCAAAAATAGTTCAACCATTTTCACCACTGAGATTAGTGCAATTCAGCACTGTCTTTATTGCAGGATAAAAAAAACAGCCTGAATTTAAGGCTCTCCCAGTGAATCACATTGATATATCTTCCTCGCTGCTTAAATAAGATGTTTAAAGGGTTATGTAAGCATATTTGTAGTGGTTCATTATGCAGTGTGTAGGCTTAGAATTAACTTGGTTGATGTTGTCTCAAGCACCGTATTTTCCTGGAGTTGCTCCTAGGCCACTTCATTTAACGCAAATGTTTCGGGTGCTTGAGAAAGCCATGGAAGTGGGCCGTTTCATCCGGTTTATTCTTTGTCTCATCCATTTTATTCTGTGTCTCCGCTTCAGGAGCAAGGGGAAGTGAATGCACGCTGGCAGGTCTTGCAGGTCATCAGGAGTGCTGATGGTTCATTAACCGGGACCTGAACTATGTCTCTGTACTCTGAGATGCAAAAGAGGCACCCGGCAAGATGAATAAAGCCCCGTAACCAAGAGGAACTCATCTCTCCTTATTGCTGAGAGGTTGCAAGCGAGTGAGAGTAAACAGATAATTTACTGTAGATTTCAGTACTGGAGAGACATTTCAGCAAAGGAAATTGAGACAGACTTGTGGACATTCGTTAAACATTCTTTTGGGTCATGGCTTCCCCTTCCTAGGTTAGATCGCAGTGTTAGAATCAGGGCCTGTATCACTGGAAGGCTATGCTGAAGTATAGGCCGCCGGACTTTTAAATCTTCTTCTTTCCCTACTTAGATCTAAAGAACAACAGGAAGTTTTCGGTAACCTTTCCTGTCACTGCTGGGTCTGGGAATCTATGGCCTCCCTTGTATAGCGAATGCACAGACAGTAGAGACTTTTGTCAAAGCGCAGGCATCCATTAAATTGTATAACAAGTGGTGAAAGCCAGAAGGCCATGGAGCACCACCATATACTGCGCAATGTCACTAACAGTGTACTAGGAAAGAAGGATGTAAGAGCTTTTATCAATGGGAACCGTGGCTCCCAGTCCTGACCTGGCTGAACACTTTGCTGCAATATTCTAAAAGTCCTGAGAGAAGAAGGATGGTCTTATGATTCAAGTACAATTCCCAGTTCTTCCACAGGCTTCTTCTGTGACCCTGGCAAGTAACCGTCTCTCCGTGACTCAGTTTCCGCATTGGCGACAGGGAGAGAAAAGTATTTCCTTACTTCTTTTGCCTGTCTTGTCTGGGATGATTTAGTTGGGGTTAGTCCTGCTTTGAGCAGGGGGTTGGACTAGATGACCTCCTGAGGTCTCTTCCAGCCCTGATATTCTAGGGTGGGATTTTCAAAAGTGAAAATGAGTCGGACTTATGATCCTCAATAGAAATGGCTGGGAATTTTTTTAACTAAACTGTTTTGTGTCAGAAAATGCCAATTTATCAAAAATGTGCTGAGTTCGGCAAAACTTTCGTCAGGAAGGTTTCTCAGGTCTCAAAAGAATTTCTGGTCAAAATCAGTGAAAGAATGAATCAGAATGGCCCAGTGGATAAGGCACTCAGCTGGTAGGGGAGAGAGCCAACTTCAAGTCCCACTCCACATCGGGCAAAGCAAAGACACAAATGTAGGTCTCCCTGGTATGGGCTCTAACCATCTTGTTATTGGTTCTTCTGGGTCTTGCTCCAAGCCTCAATGTTTTTTGTGAAATGGAATTCTTGTTTTCCAGCCAACCCTATTCCTAAATCATGTAGGTGTTTTTGAAAATCCCAGCTACAGTGTGGGGGCTCTTCAATGCAGGAAATAATTCTTCGTTTTTATTTGTTCAGCCCATAGAACATGGAGACCTAATTTCACTTCAGTCATCCAAGGTCTACTATAATTTAAATAATAATGCAAGAGACTTAAACATTTCATTTTAACTGTCAGCAAATTCTCCTAATTGTGTACATATTCATAAACTCCTAAATTCAAGGAAAACACACACACACACACACCCCAGGAAGATCCCAATTATGAAATCCACTAACATACAGGCAATTAACCGCATAAACCACCATTTAACCATCATTTTTTTCAATTGCAAAGTAAATATTGGCAAGAGGTATCAAGCCTGCTAAATGCAGCTCAGTTGTACATACTCGTCATGTTTGTTATTCATACTGTAGGCTCTTGAAGTTTCTTTCATATACCTTAGCTGCTGTAAAGAGGATTAGCTGTAAGTTGGCAGAAATACCATAAAGTGTTATGATCATACATCTAAACTACTGACAAATAAACCAGCATACCTGGCACTTGACTCAGTAGGTCACATTTCATTTAGCTTAAGATATAAAGAATATAAATAAGAGGATCTGCCTGTTCTGCTCATGCAGAAAATAAAATTGTGCTGCCTCAGGAAGCATGTGAGACATAGTGCCAGCTTCCATGGAGTGTGTGCCAGATGTATACATCAGCTGAGCTGAGCGGACATTTATTTCCTCTTTCATTTTTGCTACAGTAAACGGCACAATGAATACAAACATCAGATGAATGGAAGCGAAGTTGTACTTCGAACACTCTCCCAGTGCTATAAAACTGAGCTCACACCTTTGATCGCTGAAGTTTGTCCATCTCCAGGGTAGCCACCAGGTGTCATTCACCCTTCGCCACCCCCTAACCCCTCAACACACACAGGAAGGACAATCTTGTGGTTAAAGCTTTCAGGAGACTTGTGTCACAGGTTTCCTGTATGACCTTGGAATGGTCCCCCAGTCCAGATTTTGATCTCCTTATATGTGGTGTCAGGTCTGTTATAATGGGACTAGTAATATCAAATCTTTCTGTTAGCCTGTCTCTGCCTCAAGTCTCTGTTCAATGGCAAGAATAATCTTCCCTTTTTCTTGGACTTGTGTCTTGTTTGGAACAAGAATTAGCTGTTTCCATGTGTTTGTGCAACATCTGGTACAACAGGACTTGGGTCTCAGAGGTTTCGAGGAGCTAGCTAGTCTTCTGAGTTATGGCATATTGGCTGCATTCTACAGAGGCTTTGGTTGGGTGTCCATTCAGCAGGGGACACAGGTCCACACTTGAAATGGTGTCTTCCATTTTATTTATCTCGATTTATGAAAACGATAAAAGGAGCACCTGTTCATAGAGTGTAGGCACCCTGGCGAGTGATCATCTGTATTTAGGGTGGGAATTAACAGTCACACTGGTAATAGCTCCCTGAAACAGAAGCTTTTCATTAAGGTCATTGCACTGCCAACCTAGACCATCCCCTGCAACTTGAGGCCATTGCTCCTTGTTCTGGCAGATGACGGAACAAGGAGTAATGGTCTGAAGTTGCAGTGGAGGTGGTTTAGGTTGGATATTAAGAAGAACTTTTTCATTAGGAGTGTAGTGAAGCATTGGAATGGGTTATCTATGGAGGTGGTGGAATCTCCATCCTTTGAGATTTTTAAGGTCAGACTTGACAAAGCCCTGGCTGGGGATGATTTAGTTGGGGTTGGTCCTGCTTTGAGCAGGGGGATGGACTAGATGACCTCCTGAGGTCTCTTCCAACCCTGAGGTTCTATGATTCTATGACTTAGAGGACTCAAATTCCATTTGGCTAAGGGTCCAGGAGAGAAATTGTGTAATGGTGTGGGTGCTAGCCTGGGACTTGGGAGACTGGGATTCAAGTCTTTAATCTATCTCGGACTTCCCAGGTAAACTAGGGCCCAATAGTTAAATGTATTTAGGCACTTCAAGATGCAGATAGGCATCTACTAGGATTCGCAAGGATGCCTCAATACTGAATGACTTAACTGAGGTGCTGGGCTGAATATACTTCAGCAGAGTGGACTGGAGTGTCTGTTGCAATGCAATGCCAGATACAGCAGCACAAGCAACATCTGAGCAGATTTCATGCTGTGTCATGGGTCTGATTCTGTGATCATTTCTCCCGCTGTGTGGTACGTTATTCCAAGAACAACCCCCCGATTGCAATGGGGCTATTTGTGCAGTAAGTAGTGTGAGTAAGGGTGGAAGAATCTTATCCCATATTGACATTTAAGGGCCGATTCTGCAAAGTACTGAGTGCCCTCTGTTCCCACTGATTTCAGTGGGAGTCAAGGATGATCATGCTTTTATAGGACTGAGGGTTTAATGAGTCAGATGCAAGCTATGGCTAGAAGCAGAAAATCTCAGAGGATTTTCCATTCCTCGGGAAAGTAGATATTTTCTGCTAACCCAAAAAGTTAAGATTCAGCTGAAGCAACACGGCCCTAAGCATACTAATGTTGATAAGTTTGGGTGCCGTGGCAGATCTGGAATTCTTCAGAAAGGAAAGTAAGTTATTTGTTAAAGTATAGAACCAGAAATGTGTCTTAGCATGTTAGGCATTGAAAAACAATAGAACTGTCAGACTAGCCCTATTCTGAAACCTCAAACCTTATGTTAACCTATTAGCTAAACCCTCTAACTCCCATGTTAATGTCTCACATATTGCCTAATTTTAACCCAGTTAGGAAAAATGTAGATAACTAGAACAAGCTGGAACAGAGAACACTCATATGATAATACACTTTCTATCCCACTAGAATTTTAGGAGGATCTTAAACAGCAGCTACTAAAGTTAGACATTTTAAAATCAGCAAGTCCAGATAACTTGCATCCAAAAGTTTTTAAAGAGTAGGCTAAGGAACTCATTGGACCATTAATGTTGACTTTTGATAAGTCTTGGAGCAATGAGGAAGTTCCAGAAGACTGGAAGAAAGCTAACTTTGTGCCAATTTTTAATAAGGGTAAACAGCTAATTATAGGCCTGTCAGTCTTACATCAATCCTGGGGAAGATAATCGAGTGACTGATACAGGACTGGATTAATAAAGAACTAAATGAGGGTAATGCAATTAATGAAAATCAACATAGATTTATAGAAAATAGATTGTGTCAGACTAACAATACTTTTGAACAATTTTGGTTGATATAGGTAATAGTGGTTAATATAGGTAATATTTAGACTTCTGTAAGGCATTTGACAACAAGACAATTTGATTAAAAGACAGGAATGATATAAAATTAACATGGCACACATTACATGGATTAAAAGCTGGACAAGTGCTAGGTCTGGAAATGTAACTGTAAAAGGGCAAATCATCAAACGGGTGTGTTTCCAGGGGGCCCCCTATGTCTTTTAATGTTTCTATCAGTAACTTGGAAGAAAACATAAAATCATCACTGATTAAATTGGCAGATGACACAAAAAATGGTGTTGTGGTAAATAATGAAGTAGACAGGTCACTGATATAGATCAGAATCACTTGTTACACTGTGTGTAAGCAAACAAGATATATGTTTTAATACAACTAAATGTAAATCGATACATCAAGGAACAAAGAATGGAGGTCAGACTTATAGGATGGGGGGAATGCTGTCCTGGAAATCAGTGACTCTGAAAAAGATTTTGGTGTGTGATGTGTGTGTGGATAATGCAACCCTGGGATGCATAAACAGAGGTTATTTTACCTCTGTATTTGACTCTGATGTGACTGCAGTTGGAATACTGTGTCTATTTCTGGTGCCCAGAATTCAGGAAGGATGTACACAAATTGGAAAGGGTTCAGAGAAGAGCCAGGAGAATGATTAAATAATTACAAAACATGCCTGATAGTGATAGATTCAAGGAGCTCAATCTATTTAGTTTAACAAAGAGAAGATTAAAGGGGTGACTTCATTACACTCTATATGTACCTACATGGACAACAAATATTTAATAATGGGATCTTCAGAGACCAGAGAAAGGTCTAACATGATCCAATGACTGGAAGTCGAAGCTAGTAATTAATCTTTGGAACAATCTACCAAGGGTGGTGGTGGATTCTCCTTTGCTGGTAATTTTGAAATCTAGGTTGGATGTCTTTCTAAAATGATCTGCTCTGGGAAATATTTGGTGGAAGTTCTATGGCCTAAACAATACAGGAGGTCAGAGTAGAAGATCACAATGGTCCCTTCTGACCTTATAATCTATGAAACTTTCAGGATATATCTCATCTGCACAGATAACTCAGGTTCTTATCCCAAACCTTTCCCCAACAGCAGCACAGGAAAACCTCTGACCTGAGGCACATTAAGTGAGCTAACTTACCCGGCCAAGGGTGTGGATTAGAGCCCTGGCTCTGCTTTCCCTTGGGCTGGAACCCAACCACTTTGCAGCTAGGAAGCAGGCTAAAATCACTCAAGTGCTGCTTGTCCTGCCATGCCTATCCCACAATTCCCCTGCCATTGGTCCAATTAACTCGGAAAGAATCCTTGAGAGTCTCTGCACAATGAACCATGAGACATGTCCCCAGATATACAGAGATGAGTGCAGAAACAGTGGGGATGTAACAACACGGGGATTTGTTGTGGGGATGCCCATCATGGGCTAGGCTAGCCCAAGTGCTCAAACATGGTTGACCGTCAATGTACAGTGAAGATAGACCCTCAAAACAAAGTTCACACTTCTTATAGAAATGCCACTGGTTATCTGCCACCAGTTCATTGCGCCATGCACACCAACCCAGCTCATACAAGAGAAAGCCGCTGCAGATCTGAAAACAAAGCAAAGTATACAAAGCCAGAGTGCTTCACTGCTCATCAGTTCAATCATTTTGTTACCAACTGATCCTAATACTTGTTACTTCAAGTATAACTACGTGTTAAAAAACAAAGTGAAACCCTTCTGCCAAAAACTGGATTGCTACCAACCTGGTTCCCACTTGACCAGCCGTTAACTCTTTGCAAATTAGCATATGCAATGCATCATTATAACTGAAGATATGCGGCTAGGGTGATGTACCACTTTTGCTTGTCTGTATTTAAGCAGAAGGAGCACAGAGTGTTATTTTACTTGATGGGGACACATGATCGTTCATTTCCAGAATCAATAAGGAGTCAGGTCAACTTTGACCTTTCTTCCACGAGGCTGTCTAGTTATCAGCCTTGGCTAGCGAACATGATTCCCTTGCGTCTTGGTATCACAGTAGGTCAGACTGCTCCCTTCAATAGGAATTTAGGCTCATTCTGTGATTCATGCTAAAGTGAGGGAAAGAATCAGACATAAATGCCCTGTATTGCATGTTCCTTAGCAACATGAACTGTGATCCCCAAACTCAAAGCACATTAAAAAATAGGTCTGATATACAAATGGGAGACTTGAGAAATCCAGGGCAAAAATGGTACCATTTGTAAAACAAAAATCTGTTGACGCGTTGCAGGCAGAGAGAAAACCCACTTATTTTCACAAGAGATTAGAGATGCTTCCTCGTCATCAAAAGTGCCTGGAGACCCCAACTGAGATCAAGGCCCCATTATGTTAGGTCTTTGTACTGACACACGAGAGGCAGTGCCTGTCCTGAAGAGGTTACAATTTAAATAGAAAAAGAGTAGAAGGAGAAAGAAGGACTATCACTGAAGAACTGGGCTAGAACTAGGGTGACCAGATAGTAAATATGAAAAATCAGGACAGTGGTTGCAGATTAATAGCATCTATACAAGACAAAGCCCTGAACATTAGGACTGTCTCTGTAAAATTGGGGCATCTGCTCACCCTGCCTAGAACCCAACTGTCCTAACACCTAAGTTAATGACCGATCCACTAGATCATGCTCTTAGCAAACGCATGTGTTTCCTGGATACTATTCCATCTACAGTACAGTGACTCCTCTTTGAAGATTATAGTCATGCTCCTTCCTGACCCAGTCTTTTAGTCACATTGGGATTTGAGTATGGAGTTGTAAATTCACAGAATTTAAGGCCAATAGGGATTATTATGATCTAGTCTGATCTCCTGTATAGCATAGGCCACAGAATTTCATCTAGTAATTCCTGCATCAAGCCCATTTCTTCTCTTTGAGCCAGGTCACAGCTTTTAGAAAGATGTCCAGGCTTCATTTAAATATTTGAAGTGACTGAATCCACCACAACCTTAAATTAATTGTTCCAATTTTTATTTCCCCTCATTGTTAAAAATGGTGGTTGGATTTCCAGTATGAATTTTTCTAGCTTCAACTTCCAATCATGAATCTTGCACCTCTTTTATTTGCTAGATTAAAGAGCCCTCTCTATCAGAAATTTTCTCGTATAGGAACTCACAGACCATGTTTTTGTTTTTACCAAAAAGTTTAGTAGCAATTAGATGTCTAACAGTGAATGCCAGTGACAATGAAGGAGGATCAGAGGCTAAAATAGGGAAAGAACAAGTTAAAAATATTTAGAAAAGTTGGATGTCTTTAAGACGCCAGAGCCTGAGGAAATACATCCTAGAATACTCCAGAAGTTGACTGAGGAGATATCTGAGCCATTAGAAATTATCTCCAAAAAGTCACAGACAATGGGAGAGATTTCAGAGGACTGGAAAAGGGCAAATATAGGGCTGATCTCTAAAAAGCTAAATAAGGACAACAAGGGGAATTACAGACCAGTCAGCTTAACTTCAGTACCCAGAAAGATAATGGAGCAAATAATTAAGCAATCAATTTGCAAACAACTAGAAGGTAAGTAGGTGATAAGTAATAGTCAGCATAGATTTGTTAAGAACAAATGGAGTCAAATCAATCTGATAGCTTCCTTTGACAGGGTAATAAGCCTTGTGGATAGAGGAGTAGTGGTAGATGTGATATATCTTGACTTTAGTAAGACTTTTGATACTGTCTCGCATGACCTTCCTATAAAAAAAACTAGGGAAACACAACCAATATGATACTACTATAAGGTGGGAAAACCGTTCCCAGGGAGTATTTATCAGTGGTTCGCAGTTAAGCAAGCTGGAAGGGCATATTGAGTGGGGAGCCATAGGGATCGGTTCTGGATCTGGTTCTGTTCAATATCTTCATCAATTATTTACATAATGGAATCGAGTGGGGAGCCATAGGGATCAGTTCTGGGTCTGGTTCTGTTCAGTATCTTTATCAATTATTTACATAATGGAATAGAACGTACAATTATAAAGTTTGTGGATGATACCAAGCTGGGAGGGGTTGCAATTTCTTTGGAGGATAAAATTTAAATTCAAAATGATCTGGACAAATTGGAGAAATGGACTGAAGTAAACAGGATGAAATTCAATAAGGACAAATGCAAAGTACTCTACGTAGGAAGGAACAATCAATTGCACACATACTAAATGGGAAATGACTGCCTAGGGAGGAGTACTGTGGAAAGGGATCTGGGGGTCATAGTGGACCACAAGCTAAATATGAGTCAACAGTAACACTGTTGCAAAAAAAGCAAACATCATTCTGGGATGTATTAGCAGGAGTGTTGTACTAATTAGGCCTCAACTGGAGTACTGTGTCCAGTTCTGGCTGTCACATTTCAGGAAGAAAATGTGGACAAATTGGAGAGAGAGTCCCAGAAAAGAGTGACAAAAACGACTGAAGGTCTAGAAAACATGGCCTATGAGGGAAGATTGAAAAAAGCTGGCTTTGTTTAGTCTGGTGAAGAGAAGACTCAGAGTGGACATGATAACCATTTTCAAATACATAAAAGATTGTAACAAGGAGGAGGGAGAAAAATTGTTCTTCTTAACCTCTGAGGATAGAACAAGAAGCAATGGACTTAAATTGAAGCAAGGGAGGTTTAGATTGGAGATTAGAAAAACCATCCTTACTGTCAGGGTGGGTAAGCACTGGAACAAGGTACCTAGGGAGCTTGTGGAATCTTTGTCATTGGAGGTCTTTAAGAGCTGATTAGACAAACACCTGTCAGGAATGTTCTAGATAATACTTGGTCCAGCCAGGAGTGCAGGGGACTGGACTAGATGGCCTCTTAAGGTCCCTTCCAGTCCTATAATTCTATGATTACATCCTTGTAGCAAGCATGGCTGTCAGTAGTGATTTGGAGATTAGAGGGGGATTTGTCTGAGATATCTGAATTCATCCCCCAGTCAAACAATGGATTTGGAAATCCTGAGACATGCTTGTATGGCTCTGCAGGAAAAGGCCAGCCACGTGGGGGAAATGGGAGCATAAATTGTAGCTCCTCATTGAAAAGGCAGAAAACAGTAAGTTATGCACCACTCTGTTCATCTCTCATAACTGCATTCACTTATTTTTAGATCTCCTCAGGGAGATGTTCACTGTGTGGGACTTGGAGCTACCTGTAATAATTTATGAATACTGCATCCTGATCTAGTTATTGGGATATTTACTATATGACTATTGTGAATTAAACCAACAGCACTGCAGGAAAAGGAACATGAAGGCAAGAAGATAAGGGATGTTTTGTCTCAAGTTAACAGCCACTGGGTGGGGTCGGGTTGTTAAAAGACAGTTAAGACAATTCAGTTACCTTGTTTGATGTTCTTGCCTGACCCTCTGGGGAGCTCACCACACTGACTTTGGACAGGTGGACAGAAAGCTGACTAAATCATCGGACTCAACGGGTAGTGATCAATGGCTCCATGTTTAGTTGGCAGCCGGTATCAAGTGGAGTGCCCCAAGCGTTGGTCCTGGGGCCCGTTCTGTTCAATGATCTGGAGGATGGTGTGGACTGCACCCTCAGCAAGTTTGTAGATGACACTAAACTGGGAGGAGTGGTAGATAGGCTGGAGGGTAGGGATAGGATACAGAGGACCTAGACCAATTAGAGGATTGGGCCAAAAGAAATCTGATGAGGTTCAACAAGGACAAGTGTAGAGTCCTGCACTTAGGACAGAAGAATCCCATGCACTGCTACAGACTAGGGACCGAGTGGCTAGGCAGCAGTTCTGCAGAAAAGGACCTAAAGGTTACAGTCAACAAAAAGCTGAATATGAGTCAGTGTGCCCTTGTTGCCAAGAAGGCTAATGGCATTTTGGGCTGTATAAGTAGGGGCATTGCCAGCAGATCAAGGGATGTGATCATTCCCCTCTATCTGGCATTGGTGAGGCCTCATCTGGAGTACTGGGTCCAGTTTTGGGCCCCCACATTACAAGAAGGATGTGGAAAAACTGGAAAGAGTCTAGCGGAGGGCAACAAAAATGATTAGAGGGCTGGAGAACATTTTATTTTGTGTATGCTTTGATCATAGAGTTAACTAAATTCTCTGTTTTAAGACGACTGGTTTAAGTCACTGTAATCTACATTTCACAAACTCCTAAATAGAGTTCTGAGAATGACTGATTTTTTGAAACAAATTGAAAAGTACATTCAGTTTGGGTCAACCTGAGGTGATGATTCATCAATATTTTTGGTGAACAAAAAACAAAAAAGGAAATTTGGGTCAATGAAATGTTTTGTTTCAGTTTTGAGCTTTTTAAAGGTTTTCATTTTTAAAAACAAATTAAAATAAAATTGAAGGCAATTTCTAAATGAAAAGTCATTTTGAATTAAAAAAACAATCAATTTAAACAACAATGAAACAAATTATTGATGTTTATGGATCTTTTTTAAAACCAAAGCAATTTGGCGAATTCCGTATGAATTCCTGAAGTGTTTTGGCTGATCCAAATCTGCATTTTTTGATGAAAATATGTTTCATTTGAAAAATTTCAACCAGGTCTACTTCTGAAAGGAAGAACTGCAGGTCTGCTCCTGAAGTCACTCAGAACTGCAGTGTAAGCATGGTAGATACACAGGGTGCTATAGCCCAGGACCTGGGGGGAAAAGTGGGAGAATCACATAGTCCTATACCAAAAGAGGTTTAGTCGCAAGGCCTGATGCTTCAGAGAAGTGCATTCAGAGAGAGTGGCGATAGGGGTCATAGGTGCAGCTAACCCTGGGATTGTGACAATCAACACAAAGTATGTGTTTTATTTCTCAAAACAGCCTTTAGCATAGCTGTCAATTAAACCCTTCTGAGGTCAAACGCCATATGGTTTCCTCCTTTCTGCAATTAGACAAAGAGAAACAAAACAAAAATCCTTTTTAGCCTCCAAGGATCTTGGCGATTTTGAGGTGCTGAAGTCTCTGGATTCCCAGGGGAGTTTTGTGGGTAGTTTCACTTTCACTTTTAAGCTTGAACATGGAGCTGATTCCATGGCTGGCCATCACTCTGGGTGTGCTAGAGAACAGCCAAAACTCTGTGGCCAGTTAAAGATTACAAAGATGAAAAAGTGAGACATTGAGAGAAATGTGGTGAGAGAAAACTTATATTCCTTTTAGCTGATCAGATTTGTGGGGAAAAAAAAAAAAAGATGAAATTGTGGGATTTATGATAAAAGCATGAAATTTGCCACGCAGCCTTAGGGCCTGATCTTACAAAGATTTTCAGATATGGGGCCATTGCCTACCGCCTACTCAAGCCTTGTTACCAGTGGCTGTCATTTTAACAATATTGTCATAATCAGCATATAATGTTGTTTTACAGTTGCACATACAAGGGATGTAGTTGCATTATGATTCAACATGACCTTAACATTGATGAAAGGCCACATTTTGTACTAATGTTGATTGCCGATGTAGTTTTAGCAGAATTTAATTACATTTCTCTTTTTCTCTTTCAGATGCTACTTTGGCTGTGTGAAAGCTATTTGGTGATTGGATAATATCTATACACAACAGCAAAACATATTAGATTATTATTGGCTATTACTAGTACCTCCAACATGTCAGAAAGATACAAGCTTGTTGAAGAGATGAGTCCATCAGCAGAGACATCTCATTCCTCTTCTGCACAGGGCAAGTAGGAGCTTTGTCACAAAGACATGGGTGCAGAATGGATTAATCCATCAGAATTAAAAAGAGCATATTGGATCTGGCTATCAAACTCTAACAGAAAATATCAGATGTTTCCCTAAGCTGAATGCACTTCCCATATCCACAGACGTATGTAGGTTAGAGGACGGTGATGGCATTGAAAAAGACTTTGAACAAGAATAATAAATGTTGGCACAAATTCTTTTACATCAACTTTAACAGAACCAAATATAAAATGTCATAGAGGGGGAAAAAAAAAAGACTGAGAAAGTTGCGGATCATCCTGCTGAACTGTAGAAGAAATACACACATTGAAGTGACCAACACAAACGAGTTCCAGGAAAAGAAACTTGCTTTATTTGTGAAGTGAACGTACCCTCAGAAGACTTCCATGAAGCTCCCACCCTCAGCATCAATAACTGAGTCTGCAAGGGTGCACTTCAGCTGCAAGACCAGCACTTGCTTGGAAAACTAAGTGCAGTGGACTTAGTGGGCCAGGAAGCAAAGTATCACACAAGCTGTGTGGTGTCTTTGTACAATAAAGACAGAGAGGAAAACTGAGCAAAGCAACACAGAGTAGGTGTCTCATGCGATTGACTTTGCTGTACTGAGACATACACTGAAGAGATAAGACTGAATGAGGATGTGGCTGCAATCTTTAAACTAGTGGACTGCACAGGGCGCTACATGACTTGACGAGAACAGCTGGGAGTGACACTAGCAGGATGTGTTCATAGCACAAAACTAAAATCTCGTAGCCTTTCATACATTCCAGATTTCCAAGCACAAAAAGAAGGATGCAACGTGCTTCCTGCCTTCAACCAGGATATTGGACAAGCCCTTTGAAAACACAAGGGAGGAAGAAGTACTTCACCTGTCCCAAACGGCAAAAATTATTCAATGGGACATGTTTCAAATGAAAACACAGTTTACTGGATCATTTGAACCAGGATGCCTGAGTCGCTATTGGCTCCATTGTCCATGATACTGGATGGTCCAAACATTTAAATGCAGAACAAGTTTTCACCCATCCAGCTACCCTTACTTTGGCACAACTGGGGCAATACAACAACAACAACGTCCATTGCCATAAAGGAACAGAAAGTTTGTACCATAATAAAGCTTGAGAAACATCTTTACCAATCTACATTGATTTGACTCTTCGTGCACAGACATGGAAAAATGAGCTAGTCGAGACTGTCTTTAAATTTGGATTGTCCATCTCCTACGGCAGATTGTTGGCCATCTCTACCATCGTGGCAAACAGTGCATGCTAAAACGTTGAGGATGAGAATATAGTCTGTCTTCTACAGCTTTGTGGTGGTCTCTTCACTGCTGCATCCATAAACATAGACCACAATCCAGCTCCACCAAAGCAACAGACACTTCCACAAAATTAGGAGATCACTTTTTCAGCATCCCAGAGCTCAAGCATCAGAGAAGAAGACTATATCCTCACTTCCTGAGTCCCTGCATGGAAAAAAACCAGCGCTCCCATCCCTGAAATCTACACCAACGGCCAACTGATTACTCAAGCCCTGCAAGGAGAATGCAGGTGGGGCTTGAGCGAGTAACAGAAGCAGCAAGTCTTGAAACCTTCAATGGAGATCAAGTCATTTCCCGGGCAGCTTATCGTGTCAGCAAACAGCAAGAACCAGGCTTTGCCCCTTTCCAGATGACTCCAAGTGTGTAGAAATGATTCATCCCGCTATGGATGTGATAAGGAACGCTCTGCACCACCTAAGCCCATGTCAGGCGCTGAACTTCCCTTGTTTTCAATAGGAGCTAGGTGCCTAAATACCTTTGAGGATTTAGGCCAAAGCAACCACTGGCACCATTCTGACACTACCCTGCATTGCTGTTCTGAGGATGCTGCATCACAACATGACATGAAGCTGTCACATGGTAATGGTGTGACATGTACGTGGTGGGGTGTGTGAGGACACAGGATGGGAATTACTCTGTGCCTGAATGCAAGGGTATTTGCGGAAGAAGAGGCTCTCAGCTGAGCAGCACCTCTCCAGGCTGTTGTTCTTGTGGAAAACTATGGCCTCAAAATAAATATTAATTTAGGCTGCAGTTTCCAGAGGTATTTAAAGGACTCGTATTGGATTTCTATGGTATATGCTTTTAATCCATATACTACAACCTTCTGCATGTCCCCTGTGGTATTTCTCTTCTGCACAACAATACATACAGTACAATTGTTGGCTCAAGCTAGTTGATTTTGATTTTTCACTCTCTCTCTCACACACCCCCATATAATAAGAACTGTAGAGGATTTTTCATGGGAAAAAAAGGGACCTTCCTACATGTTTATTCCTCTTTGCTGCCTCACAAAAATGGATCTTTTCATTGAATTTTATCCTGTGAAAATCTTCTGTACAACCTCCCAATTACAGGCCTCTAGGCTGCAATTATAGTATGTTTTATCTGGTCTCACAAAAGAAATCAGTGTTACAACAGTGTCAGCCGGGCTGCTAAGTTAAGGCTAAGTTAGAATTCCCACCATAAACTATGATTTAGAGGGAGGCTTATTACCTCAGCTGTTTCAAGTTGTATTGAACTAAATCTTGGCCAGCTGTAAACAAAGTTCTTGTTATTTTTAATTCATAAGGAACAATTGCAATCAGCTAACCTGTTTTTAGTGGTAGATTGCAAAATGAGACTGACTTAGTTTCTAATCTTTTGCACCAATCAATTGGCCAAGACAAGCTTGATTTTAAACATCAGTGCATACAAGTACTACTGTCAGCTTTTAAGGCTGACTTAATTTGTTGGTCTTTTTTAAAAAAATTGGAGCAGATCTTCAGCTAATTCAGATGAATCTGCCTCCTCTGAAGGCTAAGGAGCTATGCTGGTCTACATCGGTTGGCCCTTTCAATCTTTGGAAATGGAGATATGCAGCTACTGTGTATGTGAAATAGATGTCTTCATAAGTTCTGTACCAAATCAATAGCTCCACATCTTATGATGAGCTAAGTTTAGGAACAAGAAACCCAGTTTGACCTTGAATTCAATCAGGCTTCTTGCCTCACTGTGATCAGAGATACTCAGAATGAGTGGGAGAGATAGAAGAAGCACATTGATACACTTCACCCCAAGCTTTCTATTGCTTTATCTGGGAAGACCTTGACAGCCACCATTACACCAAAGCTTTTATTTCCCGTCATGTCAACCCCTCAACACAGAGAGAAACAAAGAGGAGCATAAGTCATCTGTCCAAGATTACACAGGATAGAACTAAAAGGGTGTCAAGAAAACAAGGAGAGTTCCCCATAGCCTCTTCTCATTCAATTCTTTCAGAAGCATCACTTCTTCTGAGTGACCCATGACACAAGCTTTCTCTGCCCAAAGGTTTTAGAAGCAGGGACTAGACATAGTAATGGTAAATAATGAATTGATACCTTCCTCTGTTGGTTCCAATGGATCTTACCCTATGATGATGATTTGTATGACAGTAGTGTCGAGAGGCCCCAGCTGAGATCAGAAACCTTTTGCGTTGGGGAGCTTGTAAGCATGCGGCGACTCACCCTGCTGGCGCCTCCTGCTGGTCGTCCAGGGAATCAGCTCACAGCCTCTGGAGCGCCCTCTGCAGCCTGTAATGCCACTTGCCCTCGGCCCCGTGTCCCTCCTGGACCCCGGTGCCCTCTCACCTGGGGTGCTGCACCCCTGCAGTACCCCCACAGATCTGTGGGTCTCCCCTCCTCAGGGGAACCCCCACCCCCTATCCCCACCTTGCCTCAGTCTAGGCAACTGCCAGTCACCACCTACCCCTGTTCACTGGGGCAGACTGCAGTATCATCGCCAGTCATCACTGGCAAGGGGGGTTGGACCTGCTGCCTCTGCCTACCCTTGGGGCTGCCCTCTGCACCCCCAGTAACTAGCTGGCCATAGACTAGGCCCTGCAGCCTGGGGGGTTTCCAGGTCAGAACTCCACAGCTCCGCTATCCTTCCCCCAGCCCTGTTCCCAGTACCCTGCTTAGCCCCTACAGCCAGGTCCTCCCTCTCCAAAGGCTAGAGAGAGACTTCTTGCTTCCAGCCCTTTGCCCTCTTATAAGGGCCAGCTGAGCCCTAATTACATTGGGTAGCTGACCACAGCTGTGGCCAGTCAGCTACCCCCAGCTGTCTTTAATCTCTTCCCTGGTTCAGGCTTCTCCCAGGGCTGTTGTAAGCCCTTCTGCAGAGGAACGGGTGGACACCCTGCTACAGAGCCATATAAAGAGAGGATTTAAGACAGCCTGTGCCCCACAGTTCACAATCTAAATAGAAAAGATAGAAGTGGAGGGCTGGTAAAAAACAGTGCACAATGAATGGACTTGCCCAAGGTTACCCCACAGAACCCAAGTCTTCTGGGTCCCAGTCAGGTGCTCTCAATGTTACAGGCAACATCTGTCACCTAGGCCTTTACCCTGCAGAGACTTATGCATGTGAATAACTACTCACAAGAGTGTCCCCACTGACCTCGATTGGCATATTCACGTGACCATTTAGGAAAGCTATACGCGCCGAGAATGTGCATCTATTTTGTGCCAAGAACTCCATTTCGAATCTACAATTTGTTTGGCTTCTACGATGTCCTTTTCTCTCCTCCATGGTCTGGAATTCCAAGGGATAGTGGCAGAGGGACAAAAATTAATGGTTGTTGGGCTTGGGTGGTCATGCATTGAAATAAAATCACTAGAGGTGATGACTGGGGGCAGGGCATATGGGCTCACTTGCCTCTCCAGATTTGCTGCTTGGCTTGTATTGAGCACGCTCACGTGGACTGAGCCTGGTCAGAAACACTGCTGAAGCTCGCTGCCCTCTCTCAGTCCCCGCCCACCCACTATCGACAGGCACGGCTCGTCTTTGAAAAGCACCCAGAAGGCTGTCTCCTACACAGAAGAACTCTTTTATTGGGGAGAGGTCACCTGTGGAGTCGGTGGTCTCCTGTTGAGGCTGATCAGCAATCGCATGACAGGGGAGACTGGAATGTTATAAAAGGGCGGGAGCTGCTGTACTTTTAGTCTTAGCAAGTTTGACTAGCTTTAGCTGAGGCAGAAGCTGAATGGTGCTGGGGGAAGGAAGAACATACCTATTTGAACACAGGTGGACCCCGTAAGATCTTTCCAGGGAAGGGTGAGCTAGCCTGAGGGGTGCTGTTTTCGGGGGGCTGTTGTGTTCTAGGTGATCCTTACTCTTCTGTGCTCTGGTCTTTCAAGTAAAGAATAATGGCATTAGAATCTTTTTGCTAAGCCTGGGTCTATTTGCATCTGCCACCTCACGCCCCTGACGAGGTGACCGATGACCCAAGAGGTTCATCCCTTCAGGGGGGTTCTGGGGACCATGCAAGATCTGCTGGGGAGGCTTGCGGGAGATCGCACTGGTTTGGGGGCCTGGCCAATAGGATCAGTGGGTCCTCACTGCCAAGAGGGGTGTCAGACAGGAGATCTGCACCTGGAGTGGGATCAAGTCCAGGGCCAGGGCTTAACTCTGCCCAGCCTCAGCAAGCAAAGAGCATGCGGGATTCAGCATTTGGACCCTCTCACTTCAGCCTGGCAAGAGGAACTCAGCCACATCTCTGACACCCATCAGTAAAATGATGCATCCGCTGAGGTGTTTAGAGGGTCTGGACAACAGACAGTGAAGTCTCCTGGGCGGGACCTGTTTTGATGTGGGTCTCATCCAGGGCAGAACTCGTTCCCGGTGCTTGACAAACAACCATCTAACCCCTCACTGGCAGTGGAAGATAGTTTAGCTGTTTAACGGGAGAAGATGGCAGCCATTGCCCTCACCAGTGGCCTAAAGCTTCAGCAAAGTGTCAATGAGCCTCCGAAGAAATTGTTTCAGACCATGTTAGTGCCCAGTGAGGAACAAGCTCAAGGTCAAGGAGTTACGTGTTCCTGTGAACATCTGATGAGTAAGAAGTGTGGGCTTTTGTAGTCTGCTTGGCAGGGAGAATGAGGGGCTTTGTGAAAAAGCATTATCACTAGAGATGTAACTGCCAAGACTGCAAGAGCCGACTTCTAAGGCAATTTCCTACTTGAGTTCCTGAGGGGTGACAGAAAGGTGCAGGCTCTTCCTGAGAGGAAAATCGGTAAGGTTTGGGGGTAAGGAAGGAAGTTCCAGAGAAAGAAAACCCTGGAAGAGAAGGGAAAAGAAAGAAGAGGGAAAAAAAAAGAAAAAAGACAGGCAGCATTTTGAGGGATCGCTCTGCGACCTCCACACAGTTCCATTTAGGGCTAGAGAAAAAAAAATTTCAACTAACGTGTTAGAAAATTAACAGGCAACATGGCTATTTCAGAAATAAAGCAAGTATGTCATTCACTGTGTATAGGGAAGCCAGGAAAAGGAACTAAAATGCTTTCAGGATTAGGGAAGACATTAGGCCCCCAAATGTCTGGTGATCCCCTGAAGTCCTTGCCGAAGAGAATGGTCTCCTGGATTTTCCAAAAAGATTCATATGGGAGATGGTGAAAGGGGCCATCATTCCCCATGAAGAGGGAGTAATGGAGGGAAATAGGATACTGGGTCCCCACAACATTTATAGCCCTGCTTAATTTGTAACAAAAGAGATGCCAGAACTCAAGCAATTTTTTTACTTTCATAACTAACACAATAAGCCCAGAGGTGCCGAGACTATGACCTGCCAAGCCTGGAGGTGCTGGGGCTTAGCCCATGCAAGCCCTGGCACAAATTAAGCACTGATTTATAGTAAGAACTAAAAGGGTTCTGAGACTTCTAGGAAAAGGTAGCCCTGTGGGAAGACAAAGGACATGTATGGGTTAAGCAGGGGAACAATTGTGGAGTGGGGTGTCCAATTTAAGGCTTGAGTAGAGCTGGCCAGAGGACAGGAGTTCTGTTTCAGAAAGGATTTCAAGATTTCAAAATTTGCTTTGTTCCAAATCAGAGCAAAAGGCGAAACTTTCAAAATTCTCTGCAAAGGGAAATTATGGGGAAGAATATTTCAGGTCAATTAAAATGTTTGTTTCAGTTTTGACTCTTATTTTGTATATAATACAAGACACATTTTAAAAAATTTCAGAATGAAAGTGTGTTCCAAAATCCAAACATTTCATTCCGAAAATGTTGAAATGGGATGCTTCAACACTGACAAAACTTTTTTCCTGGTTTTCTTCCTAAATGAAATTATAACAAAATACATCCAATATCACAAAGGGTTTCAATTTTGATGGATCTGCATATTCAGATGGAATATGGTTCCAGTGAAGTTTCTTTCACCAGGTCTAGGCTTGAGCTTGTTGAACTGTAACAATAGCTGTAGAGCTAATTTTCTTCCAACTCCTGAGAATCAAACTGCAGGGTTCATTTCACAATTCAAACCCACACACAACTGGGGTGCAAGGTCTAATCAAGCAGAGTTAAAAACACATAATAACAGCACAATAATAATCTCAGCAGAAGAAATAGTGTCTCAAAAATAAAGTTTTCAGATGAGTAGCCGTGTTAGTCTGTATCAGCAAAAACAACAAGGATTCCTTGTGGCACCTCAGAGACTAACAAATTTATTTGGGCATAAACTTTTGTGGGATAAAACCCACTTCATCAGATGAAGGTTTTTCAAAAATAAAGAATGATAACAAATCCAAGAACACCCTTTGAATAACCTAATAACCTTACTATCCTAGAACAGTGAGAATCTCTATAGAAGCAGTTCTTGAATATGGAGACCTGTGGCAGGTCTAAGCTACAAAAGGAACATGCACTGCCCTAACAATTGCCTTTTATCATTGCCTGGACCCATAATAGAGTGGGTAGGAAAATGAAAATTATTTCTCATGGGAAATTTTTAAAAAAGTAATTTTCCCTTAAAATTTCTAACAAAAATACTGTTTTTTTTCAGTGAAAATTTGAAACAGACCAATTTGTTTTCAGTTTTTTTTCCCCCATTCTATCTTTTATTTCTTCCCTGGCTTACTTTTCTTTCTTAGTAAGAGAATGGAAAAAGGAGAACAGAAAAAGAGAATGCGGGAAAGGATAAAATGGAAGAGAAGAGAGGTAATAATTTGGATTTGGGGTTTTGTTTTCTGATTAAAAACTGAATTTAACTTCTCCCTCGCCCCAAATTTTATGTGACAAATTTGTTTGTTTGTTTTTTTAAAGGGCCTTTTTCTGTCCAAAAAGAAGGAAAAAACTTTAAGCTAAAAATTTTTTCTGAGTATTAGCCTCTTACTGTGTCCTTGACCTGTGCCATCTCAAAAATGAGAGTTGTCATTCAGATAGGTTCAGTATTAGACAGGAAGGACCCCATCTATGGAGCTTTGTCAACTCTCCACTGGAGGTGAAATGGCTCATCAACAGGGCAGATGTGGTCCTATCCTCTTTCTACTTGTTTTCCCTGCATGAGCCCTGGATGTCACCTCAAAAAAGATATACTGGCATTAGAAAAGGTTCAGAGAAGGGCAACTAAAATGATTAGGGGTTTGGAATGGGTCCCATATGAGGAATGATTAAAGAAGCTAGGACTTTTCAGCTCAGAAAAGAGGAAACTAAAGGGGGGATATGATAGAGGTATATAAAATCATGAGTGGCGTGGAGAAAGTGAATAAGGAAAAGTTATTTACCTGTTCCTGTAATATAAGAACTAAGGGCCACCAGTGAAATTAATGGGGAGCAGGTTTAAAACAAATAAAAAGAAGTTCTTCTTCACACAGCGCACAGTCAACCTGTGGAACTCCTTGCCTGAGGAGGTTATAAAGGCTAGGACTATGACAGGGTTTAAAAGAGAACTGGATAAATTCATGGAGGTTAAATCCATTAATGGCTATTAGCCAGGATAGGTAAGAAATGATGTCCCTAGTCTCTATTTGTCAGAGGGCAGAGATGGATGGCAGGAGAGAGATCACGTGATCATTACCTGTTAGGTTCACTCACTCAGTGGCACCTGGCATTGGCCACTGTTGGTAGACAGGATACTGGCTGATGGACCTTTGGTACAGCCATTCTTATGTTCTTATGTTCCTGCTGCAAAGAGTAAAGATGATATTGAGTCCCTCAAATCTGGGTTGGAAACCAGTGAACAAACAAAAATGGAAACTGCATTCCCTGGGAAGCACACTTGTCCTCTCCTACTAGGTTTTCTTCAGCACTGACATCTTGGTGCTACCCTGTTTGTTCTGTAGGTACCAAGCAGGTGATGTGTCTTTAGACAACAAGAATCCTTATACTTTCATTTTCTCCTCCTCTCTCTCTTCATCCAATATGACACTAATGCACTAATGTACTAATGCTCTGAGGAGGGGAAGTGGTTCGTCTGCTTACATACAGAGGCTACTGTTGGGTTGCACGTGTGTGAAAAATATATTACGCTAATGGAGTTTTCTTGTTTTTATTTCAGATTGGGTAAAATACACGGTAGGGGTGCATCTGATTTTGAATCCATTAGTCCCCTTTCACCCCTGAGAGAAAAGTAGGAGTTATATTCTTCCTCTTCCATCTCCATTAACTCAGCCTCTCCATTTAACCCACTTCTAACTTATTTTTTTTTAAAATAAAGACTTTCGTTGTTTTTCCTCCACTTCTGTGTCTTGATGCTTTCTTTGTATGCTTCCGAGGTAGCAATTTCCTAAAGACAGATGGGAGATAGCATTTACAAGCATAAAAGCTGGGTGTCATTATGCAAAAGCATCCACAGGCCTGGTCACAGTTTCCATGTGCTTTCAGTCAGCTTTGTAGGCGAACATGTTAGATAGTAAGTCCTCTGGGCCTTTTTTATTGTTCTACATTTGTATTGAACCTAGCACAATGGGATGCTGGTCCCGGAATAAAGTTCCTAGGCTCTCTGTTAATACGAATAATAGATAAAACATAATAATTTATAATATTTAAGGAGGGGAGGTTTATGACCTAATACCTTCTGATGCCAGATGGTACATTACTGATATTAGAACAGTAATGTACCTTTCGGCATCAGGCTACAGAGTCATCTGAGACTCGAGAATTCACTATTTTTAGAAATACCATACCATAGACAACTATAACAATGGTACATGCATGTTCCATGGATGGTCTGCTTTAAAGAAGTAAACTTTTCAGTCAGAGAATGGTCCACCAAATATTCAGCCACGAACTAGCCAGAAAGATGGGCTGATACTCAGTCGTCATCTACTACCATCCATGTATGTTCACTGACTGCAGCAAACTGGTAGTAGGTTGGTAGTAGGTTGCATAGATGTCACTCAGAGTGGACATTGGCTCGTTGACTACTAATATGCTCACTCAACAAGATGAAGTACCACATCTTATTGGGCTGAATGACAAATCTTGCCATATAAAAATACATGAAAAAAGCAATAAGCTTTTTTTTCCTTGTTGTTTGCGCTGGCACATCTCAAAATGAAAACCATTTTGTCCACTGTATTGCATGTGTCTTCATCATTCTATATAGTCCTTCTAGTCTTCTACCTGAACAGAGTATCTGTTCTGTTGATATTCCTCGGTATTTTGTTCCCACCGCTCATATTACTGACATCCAATGGTGGTGAGAGTAAGGATGGCAGTGGGGTTAAGGAGCTCGACTACGCTACAGAAAAAGCAGCAGCATCTCCTTCCTCTACCACAGACTCTTTGTATGACCTTGCACAAGTCACATGACCTCTCTTGGCCTCGTTTCCCATTTGTACACTGTAGCCTACCTCCCAAGAGTGTTGTGAGGCTAAATAGATTAAAACAGATTGAGGTGCTGAGATATTACAATAATAGGAGCCATCGAAGTGGCACAGACAGAGTTAATTTTGAGGATGAGAGGCCCTCAAGAACACTAACAGAAAGTCCCAGATGCTAGCTTGGAAAAGGTATAGAACATCATCATCTTCTCAAATGGCCATGTCTTCCCAGCTCAAGCTTGCACCCTTCTCTTTTTGCTGTCCTTGATGAGTCAGTGCCATGGAAGGATGAATGACAGAACCCTAACCTGGATGTTCTTCAGATGTTCCATCATCACGGAACATGAGAGAGAAGGACAGATGGCAAGATGAATTAAAACCAATGTGAAATTAAAATTACAGCCCTGCATAGAGTTGGTGTATGTGGGTCTTCTTGTACCTGGCACATAGAAGTTGTGATGATGACTCGGATAGATGCTTTTGATTGTGATAATTTTATGACGGAATCGTACACATGAATCACACCTATTGAAAACTTTCCAAAAGAAAACGCAGATAATGGTTCATGTTTTAAAAGTGCTCATTTGCTATATGCAAAAATGTGTGTGGTGTTTTCCTGAGCATTCTTACATGCAATACAGAATAACCCTCCCCTTGGACACATTGTGAATGAAATACCACAGCAGACAATTATAACTGGGGGCTAAACAAGAGGCAGAAAAGTGCCACTGCACATTTAGTGACAAGGAAATAGGTCCTGATCCAAATCCCATTGATGTCAGTGGAAAGAACGCTACAGGCTTTGATGGGCTTTGGATTAGGCTCATAATGCAGCCAAATGCTTGGTAGGTTAAGATGAAACACATCCCAAAGCCAAAAGAGAAACTTGAGACTTTGTGCTGCCCTTTCAGGTGTAGCAAAGGCTTGAAAGAACATCCGCATATATAGTTTCTGCCTGAGAACCGCATGCAGGGCAGAGGAGACTACTAGTGGGGCTATCGTCAATTGAGTTCAGGCCATGCTCATTAGCAGAGACCTGACAGCTGATATAAAATAAAAGTTGCTTTTTCCTTTAAGGACTCTGGGTGTGTTGCCCATCAAGCCCTCTGAGCCTTATCCAGGGAGAAGATATTGCTGTTCTCTTGGGGCATAATTCGCACTTTCCTCAGTACCTCAACAATGTGTCCCACTGTCTGGCAGAGAGAAGGGGAGAGGCTGGTTTTCATGTCCTCAGACTCAGTCTAGGGATGCAGCTATAGCACAGGTAAGCTGCAGACAGTATTCAGTGCTGACTCACACAAGCCTTGATTATTTCTTTTTTAAACTGTCACTATTTCCCCTTTGTTAAGAGGTAAACAAGCCCCCTAACCCAAGTTTAGGTGAAAATGGCTATAACGTCTCTGCAAGTGGGGCTTTCCTTTCCTTTCCCTCTTCTTCCCTGTCCATTTATGGGTTGGGATGGGAACCGCTGGCTGCTCCATCCAGCTTGTCTGGCAGAGCCCCACTGCCATATGGGTCCCAGGCAGCACATGGAGTGCTCCCAGGACTGGCACGCTACCTGGACTCCAGGCGATCGGCATGTAGAGCTGTAAGTGCAATAGGAGCTGAGGATCACAGCTGAGCATAAGACCCTGCCTGATGAATGCCCACTGCCCTACGGAGTGTCAGACCTCCATGCATGTGCTTTGTATGCTCCAGTTCTGCTACAACTGCAGGAGGAGAGAGCAGCCTGTGTTTTCTAAGTAGAAGGCCCTGAGTTCTCTTCTTGCTTAGACAGTGAAGTCCTGGGTGGCCAGGATGTGAGGGGCAGTGACAACTGGAAAGTCCCTGGTGACCCTGGCCGTGGTACTTTCATTATCATTATAAAGACCGGGTGTGAAAATGGAAGCCGCAGGTTAATTGTACAAAGCATCAGGTTGTAGCTGCATTCAGAGGTGTGGTTGTAGCACCTGCAGGCGTCCCGAACTAGCTTGACTCTGGCTAGCAGGAGTAGCAATAGCAGTGAAGCTGTGGCAGCGGGGGCTATAAAAGCCCACCTGGGACCTTGGCTACTCAACCAGCCAGCTAGCCCACCCTGAAGTCCAGGCTGCCACACCTCCTCTGCTATTGGTACCTTCTTCTGCAGTGTAGACATACCCTAAAGCTTTCATAAGGAACCCTGATGCACCAATAAAGGACATGTTTAATTGTGTAAATAAATGTAATAGAAGACTTTAATAGACTTTAAGGTCAGTAGGGACCATTATGATCATCTAGGCTGACCTGCACAACGCAGGCCACATAATCGCACCCTCTCATTCCCATAGTAAACCCCTAACCTATGTCTGAGCTATTGAAGTCCACCAATCATGGCTTAAAGACTTCAAGGTGCAGAGAATCCTCCAGCAAGTGACCCGTGCCCCACGCTGCAGAGGAAGGTGAAAAATCCCCAGGGCCTCTGCCAGTCTGCCCTGGAAGAAAATTCCTTCCCATCCCCAAAAATGGCGATCAGCTGAACCCTGAGCATGTGGGCAAGACTCACCAGCCAGACCCCTAGGAAAGAATTCTCTGTAGTAACTCAGATCCCACCCCCATACAGGCCCTTTCTTGGCTAAGTGATGAATGTGTGTAAGAGAAGCAGCTATATGTTCTGATCATGGCTACATACTGAGATATAAGTGCAGCATTGCCAAGATCAACCATTCAAAAACCAAGAGTCAGGCTCTCCCAAATGCAGAATTGAGTTTCTGGCTTGCTGCAGAGCATCTCAGACTCTCCTCCCTAAACTCCTGAGATGACAAAAAAGGAAGAAGCGGATAGTTTTGTAGGTTAATCCATCCCAGAGGTCTTCCTAGAGCCATACCACTCTGAGAGATCTCTGGAAAGAGCTGAAATACTCATTGGGACTAGGTGAATATGTCAGATTAAAATGTTGACCATTAGAGTCTAGGAAAAAACAAGCCCCTATTCAATTTCCGTCAGTGTTTACGGTCAGGTTCATACACACCAAAATAGGTAAAGAAATCACTTCCGCATGCTCTGGGGGATTGTACTATGATCTCTGTATGGTGCTGAATTGTAAGAACCAACCTCATCTCTGATTGGACCTGCCACTTCTGTGTCATAGGAATTCATTGTCAAATTCCTTAAAGATAAATAAGGCAGAGTAGAAAATAATTACCACCCTAGGTCTTATGTGTTTGTTTGTTTTCAAGTTTGGCCTGCCTCTAATTATTCTGGGCTTCATCTGCACTGTACATTGGAATCTTGTGTAGTAAGCACAAAATCCACATTTCCACTGCAAAATTTCCCTAGCCCCATGAAAGTGCATCAGCTACAAACAGGTGGTATTCACTGGAGAAATAGGCTGAAAAGTTCCTAATATGTATGTATAGTTCCAAATGGTGCTTCTCATTTCATAGCTTGGACTCTTTCTCACAAGGCTTAGCCATCTCCTCGGGAAGACTGATTATGGAGAAATGTTCACTTCCCAGGAAGTAGCCTGTTTTCTAACTGGGTTATGTTTAGAAAAAAATAGAATAAAAGAGAATAATTTGGCAGCAAATGTATTGAAAAGATGTTTGATACATGAGGGTTTTTAAACCAGAGGGGGGAAGGTCTGTTTCAGCCTGAAGAATCTCCCAAGACAGTCGACTGTTAATATTTGTTAGTCACCTTGACTGATCGGTCCATCAGCCCTCACACAGGGGGCGCCAATCACAACATGTCAGACATGTTGTTCTAGCCAGTCCACCAGCCACCTACTGGCCAGGTTGTCAGTAGCACCAGACACCCAATTGGCATAGCACACAGCAGCCTAGAACCCCTCAGCGATCTACCAACTGCAGCCTCCCAGGCAGCTGGGATTATAGGCGCACGTCATCGCACTAGGTATATTTGTTAGTATTATTATTTGTATTAACGTGGTACTCCCCTTACTCATTTTGAGTAGTAACCTACCTCACAAAGTGCCCTATCAGCTAGTTCATTCCCTGTGCAGACTCCTCCTAGGGCAGAGACGGGGACAGAGGGTGGGTAAAAGAGGCACAGAATGCACGGAGCTTTTGTTCAACTTTTCTGCAATGCACTGTTAGGGGAGACACCGGGAGCACAGAAAAAGGCCTAGGCCATTGCCGGTAATTGAAATCTCATGATTATTACCACAAGCATCTATGGGGCCTTTGTAGCAGCCTCAGCATAACTAGCCACGCCAGATGGGAGGAGGGTTGAGTTAACACAAGAACGGAGCATGACCTGGATGCTGTCCCGTTGAGCTTTCTTTTAAAACTACTGAAGCATGCGGCTTTGAGAAACAGGAAGTGAAGCTGTATTTGAAGCTGGTAAGTAGAAACACAGCTGCACAACTAGCTTTGAAATTGCTTGCTTAATTTTTTTTTTTTTGGATTTACATGTTACTGTAACACTCAAGCTTAAAAAATGGAGAAGGTCTGAGTCTTAATATCCCCAGCAACAGATGGAAGGCTGGCCACTGGAAACCTGTTGTTGGCCGCTCAAAGACCACTCCAGATGTGAGGTGCTCTAACATACTGAACAGAAGTCTCCCACGGACATGAATCAGCTTCAGACCAGGAGCCTCGTCACTAAGACGCCTGCCTTTACAGCCAGAGGGAAAAAATGTAAACCCACTTCGGTTTAACTCCCAAAGAGGTGATCTGTAGCGTATGTGGCACAGGCAGAAAGCATGATGGTACGGGGGGGTATAAAGATTTCATCAGTACTGCTTTGGGGTGACTTTCAAAACTCACTTAATGCTTCACCACCCATGACACTAGAGATGTCCCAAACACATACCAAGAAAGCCTTTGTAGTACACCACCCCATCAGGTATCTCTCTCTCGATCCACTCACCCCAGGGATATATACACAGAAAGAGGCACAAAATACACACCTGCACTATGTAGTATCAGTTGGTAATGTGCATGGTACTAAAGGATGATTTTCCACCTCCAGCCTAGCAGTCTTTTCTTCAAATTGTTCATAACTTTCTGAAAAAATTCCAGCTAAGCTGACATTTTCAGTGCTCTGTCTGAACCCTGTGATGGCACTGAGAGGGCTGCTGGAAGACTTGCAGACAGATATTTGGACTCAAAGTACAATGGGAACCATATGGTTGTGGACTTTTCTCTTGTGTATCCAACTCAGTTCTCATCCTGCCAGGAAGTCTGCCCCTTCAGAGCAAAAGAACTGTTTGAATTGGAGCGTGTAAGAAAACCGCCCTACACTGTTTTAAACTTTACCTTAAAACCCAGTTTCTGAGAGAGATCACAGCACAAGGTAGCAAAAGGAAACCACTTCCTTTTATTCATAATGCCGAGAAAAATCTGCTTTGCTTTAAGCATCTCAGAAAGCAGAGACAACTATTAACATCAGCACAGCTAGTCAAACTCTCAGCCTTCTTCCATAACGATTTGAGGATAACGAGGGAGTTCAGATGTTAATTAATTTGGAAGAGCGACTAATGAGAACAAGTTAAGAATTGCTAGATGTAATTTGAGTTGATTAAATAAAATCCAGTTGCAATGAGGAAGGACAATGCTGGTAAATTACTGGACTCTGAGTACTGGTTTAAGAAAATTCTTATATACCAGATTTATTAATCCTCTGAAAAGAAAGGGGGGTGAATACTTTCCATTTGTTGCATGTAATGAAGGCACTTGCAAATGGCTTTTTGTTGTATAATACTCACCTGTTTCATTTAGCAAATTGAATACTGAGATGCAGTAAGGAGAGCTAACGCTAACCCGCATTGGTAATTCACCATTTTTTGCTAAGAGACCAACGCTTCTTTCTTACAGTCAATAGTCACATAATGGCTGTTCACTATTGGTGTGATCTAATCCTGTCAAGGTTCCCTCCCCACTCTGAACTCTAGGGTACAGATATGGGGACCCCCATGAAAACACCTCCTAAGCTTATTTGACCAGCTTAGGTTAAAACTTCCCCAAGGTACAAGTTTCTCCTGTGTCTGGTGGATAGGCTGCCACCACCAATTGTAAACAAAAAATCAGGGAAAAGGCCACTTGGAGCCCCCTATTCCCCCCAAAAATCCCTCAATCCCTTACACTCCCTTTGCCCGGGAGGCTTGAGAATAAAACCCGCACGAATCCTTACAGGTGAGCCTGATCCAAAAACCCTGGATCTACACAATGGCAAAAACAGTCAGATTCTTAAAAGAAGAATTTTAATTAAAAAAAAAAAAGAAAAAAGAATTTACCTCTATAAAAATTAGTGTGGAAGCACTTTACAGAGTCACAAAAGATTAAAAGGAAAAAACCCGCAGAGGAATCCCCTCTGCTTCGTTTCGAAGTTACAGAGAAAACACAGGGATATCTCCCTAAATCATGAGAAATTCACAAGTGAGAAACAAATATAAACTTACATGCCTTGCCTGGCTATTACTTACTATTTGTGATGGTTAGAGGCTGATATAGAATTAGGTGGAGGAAAAAAAAGGCTGTCTGGCTCCTTTGAAATCCCCAAAGCAAACGAGACACAAACAAAGGCACATAGAACAAAAGCCTTCCCTCCCTCATTGGTCCTTTTGGTCAGGTGCCAACCAGGTTCTCTTTGCTTCTTAACCCCTTACAGGTAAGGAGGAATTCTAGGCTACTTTATGGTTATGACAAATCCTTTCAAAACATTTTAAAAACCTAATAAAGGTTTTTATCTGAAACTCCAAATACAAGCCATTGGGACAGACCCTCAGTGGAGGAGGGTCCAAAGGTGATCACCTATCACTTTAAGAGACATTCACTTGGTTCCTATGACATATAGCATCTGGTCAAGATGTGGCTTATGTACTAACTGGTGGGGGGGACTCCAATCTCTTTAAGAGACAGATCACCTCGCCCTGGTAATTAAAAGTTGTCTCTGCAATCCCACAATCCCGAGGTAAGTCGGTGCCAGCCTGAAGGGGTTTTTATCATGGCCAAGGACTAGTAGGGATTAGGGATGCCACAACTGTGTCCCCTTTTCCTTTAACCACAGGAGCAGCAGCACACAAACTACTACAGTGACTTACTAGCTTCTGAAGATCCCCCTTTAAAGAAATCGTGTATGTAGCTGCAGGGCCATCTTGTACCGATAGAGCAGCTCAAAGCTGCCGTAATGAAGCTCAGGATCCGGCCCATTGGTTTCAATGGGACTTCCTGATAGTAAGCAGTGCCCACAGGAGTGCTTGCAGGGATGGGCCTTTTAATCAGGCAGCTGGCAGTAATTTGCACGGCACTGGCTCCTTGTAACTACCCTTTGATAACTTGTGAAGGGTTAGTAATGTGAGCCTTCAGCTAAGGATTGTCAGCAGTAACAAGGGCTGGGCTCAGATGTTTAAGGCTTCCTCCTAAAATTAACCAACACATGGACTTGAGCCCCAACTCAGAAACCTGCCAAAACCAAAATACATTCCTTGGACACCCTTAACTACCAATACTTCCCCTCTCAAAAGAACTGAGCCTGTGAAGAAAACAAAGGTCTTTTTAGGGGGAAGAGAACACAGCAACAGTTTGGGGAAACACAGGAACAATATTTAAAAACATAAGCTATCCCCCAACCCCATGGTATCTTTGGCAATGACCCTTTGATCTCAGCTCACAACCCATAGTTCAGATATCCAATGGATAAGTGTTCCTTTAACACCACTTCCCTCACATCCCATTCACAGTTCAGAGTCAGTGGGTAGAGTAGTCTACTGCCTGGCATTCTCCAACAACTAGGTAGAAAGGCTGTCAGATCTTGCCCTGAGGCTCCTCTACCTACAGCACTCTTGGTCAATGGTGAGCAGCACAGTTCATTTAGCACAGTCATTACCTACCACAGATTCAGCCAAATGCCATCTTAAAAGTTCATCTTACTTGTTCCCAGCTCTTCACAAAATCTTCACTGGAAAATAATCAATTATGTCTGGAAAACCTTGCAGAGAAGCCTTCAATCCCACCACCCAGCCCATCTGGAGTTTATGTACGGTGATGGTGACTAGCCCAGTGTCACTGGAGGAATTCTGGGTAGAAAGCTTATGCAAATGAATTCTCACTATAGTTCTGATTCCCCTGTTTACCAGTAGATGATGGCAGAGATTTGTTACCCTATGGTGCTTTTGTCTATGTGGAGTTTTAAGTAGCTTCTCAGCTCCTGGCTGCTCTTCCTCCTGTTCAACAACAGATGGTAGCAAGTTCTCTGCCCTCTGTAGCTTTATGACACAGGGCTAACAGTAATGATGCTATATAATTATCTGGTGCTCAAAATAATCAGCCAATTTTACCACCATTGATACAGATTCTGGCCTGATCCTTTTCTCACATTTGCCTTAATCCAGCAGAGCACTTAACCACAACATGAACATCCCCTTAACTTCAGGGAAGTTACTTAAGTGTTTTGCAGGATCAGGACCTTATGATATGTTTACATCAGTGTAACTCCGCTGACTTCAGTAGAGTATCTCCTGATTCAATCCAGAGTATGTAGGAGGAGAATCTGGCCCACTGAGTCTAATCTAGTTGTGTCACAAATATTGTTTCAGGCAGAAGAAGCGAAATCTAAGGGCATGGTTACACTTACAAGATTATAGCGCTATTGGTTATAGCGGTCCCCTTATACAGTAATATGAATAGCGCTATTGTATGTCCACACTGAGATGCTCCAGCGTTATAGCATGGCCACATTTGTGGCACTTAATGCGGCATTAAGAGCAGCGCTTTAGGGCATGTATCCCACAGTACACCTCTTCCCGATCTGGCGCAATGCCTTGTGGTAGGGGGGGCATCACTTGCAGGGCATTCTGTATCCTGTTTCAACTACTCATGATGCTTTTTGGCATATCCCAGCAATCCCTGTGTTTCCTTCCACCTCCGGCGCCATCTTTCAACGGTTTCAGCAAGGCGCGCTCCGTCTTCCATTGTCGTGTGCTGCAATGAATCCTGAACTGCTGAGGAACATGCTGACGACTGTCGCCAGCACATCTCTGTGTGCAGTGGAGTTAATCCTTGACATGCAGGATGACAGTGATGAGTGTGAAGACGAGATCGAAGCAGTGAATGCGTTTGACACAAAGCTTCTTGTCTCATTAACGGACATGCTCACGGCCGTTGAACGCCACTTCTGGGTACGGGAAACGAGCACTGAGTGGTGGGATCGCATCGTCATGCAAGTCTGGGACGACGAGCAGTGGCTGCAAAACTTTCGAATGAGAAAAGCCACTTTCATGGGACTGTGTGCTCAACTCGCCCCCGCCCTGCAGCGCAAGGACACCAGATTGAGAGCTGCTCTCCCGGTGGAGAAGCGGGTGGCTATCGTGATTTGGAAGCTGGCTACACCAGACAGCTACCGATCGGTGGCCAACCAGTTTGGGGTTGGAAAGTCGACTGTTGGAGTTGTGCTGATGCAAGTGTGCAGGGCCATTAATCGCATCCTGCTACGAAAAATCGTGACTCTGGGTAACATGCATGACATTGTTGCTGGCTTTGAAGAAATGGGTTTCCCTAACTGTGGAGGGGCGATAGATGGGACCCATATACCTATTCTGGCACCCGCCCACCTAGCAGACGAGTACGTTAACCGAAAGGGGTACTTCTCCATGGTTCTCCAGGTGCTTGTGGATCACCGTGGGTGTTTTACTGACATTAACGCTGGCTGGTCTGGAAAGGTGCATGACGCACGCATCTTCCACAACACCGGCCTGTTCATGAAGCTGCAAGCCGGGACTTTTTTCCCAGACCAGAGGATCCCCGTGGGGGAAGTGGAAATGCCCATAATGATTCTTGGCGACCCTGCTTACCCTTTAATGCCCTGGCTCATGAAACCCTACACAGGGAGCCTGGACAGCAGTCAGGAAAGGTTCAACTACAGGCTTAGCTGGTGTCGAATGACTGTGGAGTGTGCTTTTGGGCGTCTCAAGGCGCGCTGGCGCTGTCTTTATGGGAGGCTAGACTTGGCCGAGGGTAGTATCTCCGCGGTTATTTCCGCATGCTGTGCCCTACATAATCTTTGTGAGCGGAAGGGCGAAAGCTTCACTCAGGCATGGTCCTCGGAGGTTCAACGCCTGGAGGCCACATACACCCAGCCAGAGAGCAGGGTTCTTGGAGGGGACCAGCGCGAGGCTGTTAGGATCAGGGAAGCCTTGAGGGAGCATTTTGAGGCTGAAAGCCAGTTCTAAAGTGAGGTGCAGACGGAGGGAAGGAGGGAGGGAGCATTCTTTTAATAGGAACAGGCATTTGCTTTTCTGTAGCCTGTAATAATGTATGTACACTTAATAAAGAAACCCATTTATTAAGAAGACAATTCATTTATTGAACAGGTACTTTGGTTGCTGAAAGAAAATATTGTGATGCGTGTGAGGGGGAAGCCGGGGGAGGTGCAATGGGGGTGGCATGGGGTCAGTCAGAGATCGGAATATGTCCGGGTCTCTGAGTCTCCAGTGCCCTCACAGTGGCCATGTCCCCCGAACCCCATTTGCGGAGGGCAGTAAGGCATGTTATTAGGGGTTGACTGCAGTGGATAATGGTCCGGGGTTTGGGGGTTGTTCGGTGAAGACAGAGGGGTTGGAGGCAGCTGTGGATGGTGATAACCATATAGCTGATGATAGTGGCCTGGAGGGTACTGAGGCACAGAAAGGGAAGGGATTTGGGGCAAATGATAATTGGGGTGGTGAGCGCAGTGCTTCTCCTCCTGAAGGGTGACAATCCGCTGCATAGTCTCCAATTGAAGCTGCAGTAATGAGAGCAGCTTATCGGTGCTTTTCTGGCGGTGAATCACATTCTCCTTCCGCGCCTTCTCCCTCAACTTGCTCTCGTTCTCCCTCCACCTCTGTGCAACTCGATTCTCCATTACAGCCTGTTGCATTACTTGCTGTACAAGATCCTCTTTGCTCCTTCGTGGCTGCTTCCTCAGTCGCCTCAGCCTCTCAGCTGCTGATAAGAGCGATGGCACAGGGCTCAAGGATGACCCTTCTAAAATAAAAAGATACATTTAACAGTGGTTCCCTTTTAAAGAGCAGACATGCCTATGATTCCCCCGCATTCCCCGTTTGCCTGTCCCGCAGAGAGCACAGATACAGCAATGGAGCCCCTGCCATGGTGAGTGCACTCCAGAGGCAAGGGAAATGATTTTTTCCCTGCCCCAGAAAAGCTGTGCCGGGGAAGTGGGTGGGGAGTGCCAGTAAGTTGCAGGAGCCCCACTCTGAGCAGCAGGCAGGGGGAAGGATTTCTTCCCTGTCCTGAAAAGCTGTGGCGGGGGTGTGTGTGTGTGTGTGTGTGGAGTGCCGGGAAGTGGCAGGAGCCCTACTCTGAACACTGTTCCAACGTTGTCCCTAGGTGTTTGTCCTGGAAGATATCTTGTTGCTTCGAGTCACTGAGGAACAAAGGGAAGGGATTTTAATGAGATGCGGCTTCCACCCAGGGCCATATGCAGCTTGCCTATGTGCAGCAATGCTCCCCCCACCCATTGTAGCACAGTGGCAGGGATGAGTGACCGGGACGGGGACCACGCTGGCTCTCCCGGGAAACCTGCACAGGAGCATTGCAAGCGATCTTATTGAGACCTTTGAAGAGATTACTGATGATGACTACCGCGAGGTGATAGACTACATCAGTGCTCTATTCCACATGTAGGCAAGCATGCAAGCATCCCTTTCCACCCCAAGCTGCAAGCCTTCCCCATAGAAAAGCAGCTTTACCTCCGCAATCCGCTGCTGA
>ML677332.1:91573607-91591744 GCA_007922305.1 Dermatemys mawii
ATCCGCTGCTGAGCTGGCCCCTGCAACCGCCGGACGCTGTGGCTGGCTGCCCTCCTGGGTTGAGAAGAGCTCCTGGCTGCATGCGTCCAGGGAGAACTCCGTGCCCTGGGTCACTGCCTCCTCGTCCTCCTCCTCCTGCTCTTCTTCATCCTCCTGCTCTTCGTCCTCCTCCTCACCCCCCCCTTCATTGGTGGGCTGGAAAGTGTCCATGGTGATCGATGGAGTGACCGTAGGATCACCACCAAGTATTGCGTGCAGCTCCTTATAAAATCTGCAAGTCACCGGGGCTGCCCCGGAGCGGCTGTTTGCCTCGCGGGCTTTGCGACACGCATTCCTAAGCTCCTTCACCTTAACACGGCATTGCAGAGTGTCCCGCTCATGGCCTCTTTCCGCCAGCGCCCGTGATATCTACCCATAGGTATCAAAATTCCTGCGGCTAGACCACAGCTGAGACTGAATAGCCTCTTCCCCCCAACAGCTGATGAGGTCCAGCACCTCACTATTGCTCCATGCTGGGGATCGCCTATTGCGAGGAGGCATGGCATGTGGAGTCATGATGATCAATCAGAATGATCACCTGCAACAATTCCCTGAGACCACACCACGCAATCAATCAGATCAATGAGAATGATCACCTGCAAGGATTCCCTGAGAGCACGCCACGCTTGGCTGGAGCAAACAGGAAGGGGATTTTCAAATTTCCCTGGAACTTTAAAGGGCGGGTCTGACGTGTGGTCACCTGAGGACAGGACAAAAGAGTTTGCAAGTGATGACCAGAGTGGCTCAAACGGGAATTATAGGATGGGCTGGAGGCCAATTAATGCGCAGTGGGTGTCCACATTCTTGCTGTAGTGCTACAGCAGCTGCGCTACAGCCCTTATTCCCCATGCAGAGGTGGATTAACAATAGCACTATAACTCAGCAGTTATAGCGCTCTACGTGCCTTGCCAGTGTGGACGGGGAGGAGGTTATAGCACTCGTGGGGGCTTTATAGCGCTATAAAGTGCCAGTGTAACCAAGCCCTAAGAGTAGAACTTTCCAGAATTTTTCCATGAGGTCTACATGTCTGTGTTTCACAAAAGGGAATGATTTTCAAGCAGCTGCCTTCTAGAAAGGGGCAACATCTGTTCAGAGTTTTAAAACAGTTAGAAAATACAGCTGTTCTTGCCTCCAAAAGCACATAGGAGTATATTAAAGTGCCACTGTAAGTATATTTACAAAACACAGCTGTTTAAAATGCAGAGTATGATACACCACAGTGAAATTTAGAACAGTCATATTTTATAAAGTATTTCTAACAAAAGTTATAGATCAGCTATTTATTATGATTTAAAAGCAGACGTTTCATTTAAAAAAGAAAAGTAGGTCTCTATTTATCTCCAGCTCTTTTCCTGGAGTGTGGTGAGGTATTCCTCTTTAGCTTGCTAACAAAGATCCTTTATTTGTAGGGAACGGAGTTGGCTAAATTAGCTTCTCTCTTGTAGCTATCATTGCCCCACTCCAACAAGCATTTTTCTGGTTGTTTCAATTATATTTATTAACCTGATCTCAAATGTCCAGTTCCAAATGGCTCCAGACGTAGAAACTCATGTGCCCCGGTTGCATGTAAAGATAAGTGCTCTAGAGAAATTGTCAAAAAATTCCAAATTCAGGATAGTTGTCTTGTAAATGTCTCAGTTTGAATTTCAACACAACAGAGAGTAAAATCTTCACAGTCGATGGATGTGTAATTTCATTTCTGCAGTCTGTACTGTATCTTATCACAAAGAGGAATCCACACTCCACTCATGCCTGGGAAAAAAGCAGCTCATGCTGTCTCAGATAGAACTCAAAAGTAGCATTTGCTAGATCTTAGGGATCTTTATATGATGAAACTTCAAAGCTGAGGATATTTGGGGTAATTAGACGCAGCCCTAGGAGAATGCGATATTATAACTACTTTACTATAATGTTAATCAAAGAAATCTCACTTGTATTTAATAAACAAAATCAAGAAGTGTAAAAATATCCATCTCTTTCATACAGCTAGCAGGTAGTGATACTCCATTGCCTCCTGCATATGAAGTATGCAGTATCCATAGATAGACACACACACACACACACACACACACACACACACACACAAAAGATTTGGTAAGAAAGAGTTGATAAAGCCTTTTGATTTTCCACTTATAAAGCTGTCATGTGCCTCCCAATTTCCAAATGATTACTGGGGGCCCTGCCTGACAATCCAGTTTGATAAAGGGATTGAATCTCGCCGCTGGTTTTAATCATCCTAACTCAATAATTTTAACAATGCAAAATGTGCTGCTGACGATCTGTTTAACTGCCTAATGATCTTGTTTGTTCAGTCTTGCTTAAAACCATATTAGATTCGTTTTAATTCACTAAGCAACCTGAACTGATATGCTACACTTAAAGATAAATTACACTTAGACCATGGCATTGTTTTCTGATAGATTATCTTGTGCACCATTCTAGCATTTCCCTGGCCTTGGAATACACTGTGACGATGAAAAGGGGCTGGAGTGTATGTAATACACATCAGGGCACATCACACGAATTGCAATACCGGAGGCCATTAATGTCAGCTTCCCAGGGCCAAACAGCATTGGCTACAGCAGAATAGAACTGCAATGCAGAAGATTTCCAAAAAGCAGGCCAATCACCCCTGAAAATGTGCGCCCAGGAGGCAGCTATTGGGTTCACTGAGAGGCAGGTACTTGCAAGGGAACATCTTGCTGATCCCCCATCTTCTGAGGTGCACCATCACTCAGATAAAAAAATCACAAATCTCCAGGCCCGGGTGGCATCCCAGCTGAGGTTTTTAAAGCTGATGGAACAATGCTCCAGCACAAACTTTACTGGTGGGGAGGGATCAGTGACTGGGATGTGGGCAGTCCATCCTAGTGGTTAGAGAAACAGCCAGCCCTAGCCATTATGCAGGAGAAGGTAGTCTGGAATCGGAGCCCAGGGTCAGACTTGGAAACAAAGGCCAGATGCCAAAGCCAAGGATCTGAGCCGAAATCAGGAATCAGTTAAGTGTATAAGTAGGGGCATTGCCAGCAGATTGAGGGACGTGATCATTCTCCTCTATTTGGCATTGGTGAGGCGTCATCTGGAGTACTTGGTCCAGTTTTGGGCCCCACTCTACAAGAAGGATGTGGAAAAATTGAAAAGAGTCCAGCGGAGGGCAACAAAAATGATTAGGGGCCTGGAGTGCATGACTTATGAGGAGATGCTGAGGGAACTGGGATTGTTTAGTCTACAGAAGAGAAGACTGGGGGCTGGATCTGATAGCTGTTTTCAACTACCTGAAAGGGGGATTCAAAGAGGATGGATCTAGACTGTTCTCAGTGGTACCAGATGACAGAACAAGGAGTAATAGTCTCAAGTTGCAGTGGGAAAGGTTTAGGTTGGCTGTTAGGAAACACCAGTTCACTAGGAGAATGGTGAAGCACTCGAATGGGTTTCCTAGGGATGTGGTGGAATATCCTTCATTGGAGGTTTTTAAGGTCAGGCTCGATAAAGCCCTGGCTGGGATGATTTAGTTGGGATTGATCCTGCTTTGAGCAGGGGGTTGGACTAGATGACCTCCTGAGGTGCCTTCCAACCCTGATCTTCTGTGATTCAGAGCTGAGGGTCAGAACTGGGTTGCCTGGAGTGACGCAAAACAGGGATTCAAGCAAGAGCAAGGCTGGAGCAGCTGCAGCTGTAGGCAAATACTTTGAGCAGCCACTGAAATGTTGCAGCTGCCGGGCTTAGAGCTGGTCTGCTGACACTTCCAACCATCACGCAGTGTAGCCAATCAGGCAGCCTATGGCAGGTCAGTTGTGCTTGTTAGGCTGCCTGGAGTCTGACTCTGAGACAGGCCTTGATTCCAGACACTGGGGCATTTGTACTAAATAATAATATAATTTATTGACAAATATGTTTTCATTGATTTTCTCTTACAGTGTCTTTAAACATGTGTATACGGCACATGAATCGTAGGCATGGTTCTGTAGCATGTACTCATGCATAGCTATACTTTGTGTGCATAACAGCATGTCCAAAAACGCTTCTCAAAAACATTCAGTAAAACAAAGTGCCTGAAAACAGAGCATCCCATTGAACTAAAATGCAAGACTGAGGTATTTCTAGGAGTCATTTAGTTACCATTATCATTAACTGGCTTTAGTCCTTGCTTCTTATATCAAAAGTTGTGTCTGTAAATTTGTGATTGTAATTGTTCAACCAACCCTTTCCGCAAACAAATTTCAGCCTATGGATTGCGCTAGATCTTTCACGTGCTGTTAGTTCTCTCCTCCTCTCCCTAGAGGGAGAAGCATGGGTAGTGGAGTGTCTTGGTTTGGCAGTGGTTGTGTGACACTGACAGACCCTGGTCATAAGTATTGCACCTGGGACCTCTGAAACTAGAAGCATGAGTCTCTACTGCATGAGCTAAAAGCTACATGGCTCTTACCTAAGGCTGTAGCGGACTCATTAATCTCTACGTGGTTTTGGTGTGACGGAGAAAAGAGTAGCTGGCCTAAGGCTTGACCAAAATTTATTCAGGCTTATGAAGGCTATAAGGGCCTCAACAAATGTTAAAGGAAAGTTTTGAGACTAAGGTTTTTGTTTGACCTTTGTACACTTCTGCTTTTCTAGGTCTAATGCAAGGGGGGATGGGGAGTGGGTGAAAGTAGATTGCTAAATGTCAACCTTTGGTCACTGCTAACTGCAAGGCCTCACGAGGTCTTACACGTCATCGTTGCTTGCAAAATTTCCTTTTAGTCACCAGCTTGTTTGTTCCATAGGAAGTATCATAACGGAAGTTTGCTTGAGTCATTATTGTGGGTGTTTTATTAAATAAATAGGGATAGAATCCTTCGGTCCGATGGGCGACTCCTCGGCGGTCTTTGGACCGTCAAGAACTCGCCACCTTTTGCATGCAACTGTATTTTGTGGTATACTTAATAAAGGCCTCAAATATTTCTGATCAAACACAACGCATGTGGTTATTTTCCACAACAAATACCAGCAGAGGGGACAGAACACCACACCCAGGAGGTGTGTGGGTTACAGGTGGGTTGTTTTGTTTTTAATGTAACTACAATAGAACCTCACAGTTGCAACTATCTCGGGAATGGAGGTTGTTTGTAACGCTGAACGAAATGTTATGGGTGTTTTTTCAAATGTTTACAACTGAACATTGACTTAATAGTGCTTTGAAACTTTACTATGCAGAGGAAAAATGCTGCTTTCCCTTTATTTATTTATTTTAGTACTTTGTTTAACACAGTATTGTACTGTTGTTGTTTTTTTGTCGGTTTTTTTTTTTTTGCCTGATTGTGTACTTCCAGTTCCAAATGAGGTTTGTGGTTGACTGGTCAGTTCATAACTCTGAAGTTCTCCTGTATACCCATTGCTCTGTGTTTGTATTAGAGAAGGCAGGTCAAAGAAATAAGTCTTGCACTTGGAGGGGAAAGTGGTGTACTTTGCAACGGTCCCTTTACTACCTGGGGGAGTTCATTCCACAGTCTCAGCATGGCCCCGAGAGAAAGTTCTTACTCCTGGACTGTGAAGATTGACCTTATAATGGAGAGTTCCATGGGGAGGGGAGTTTCCGACTACTGTCTCCATCCTAGAGCGTTTGGCGGTCTTGCAGAGATCCTGGGCCCAGGTCATGGAGCATGGTGAAGATAAAGGCCTGAGACCTTGAACTTAGACCTTGAATCAAGACCTTGACTATAATGTGGGGAGGTAAGTGCTCATATACAAACAAAAGATGGACTCACTGAATGCTTAAAATCCCATGTTTATTTTATGAACAGGCAAACTGTACATACACAGGCATGCAAAGGGGAGATCTTACAGAGAATAATATTCCTTAGGAGACAAGTAATTTCTGTTTTATCTGTCCCAGCACAACCCTCCTTATTCCAGCCAGGAAAGTCTGTGTCCTTCTCCTCCTTTGAAAACAGCAGGAATCCCCATGACTTGTTTATTTTCATTTCCCTGTTTACAGGATTGTGTAAGTGCTGGACTCCTCAGGAGCCAGGACCAAAGCTCGTTAAAGTCAATTCAGAGTCTTCCAGTGGCCTTTAGATCAGGGCCCTCGTTTCCAAGGATGATCTCATTCAGTAGCTAGTCTCTGGTTACCAATTAGATAAGGTAACTCAGTATTCAGCCCAGTGGGTCCAAAAAGTCTGACAAACTTTTATCTCTTTCCCATGCCCAAGCAAAGGTCGATATTTGCATCAAAATCCCTTTTAAGGTCAACAAAGGCCCAACAAAGACACAATTCCGATGGTTTATCGCCAGACTGCGACGTCTGAACACACACGGCAAGGATGTGGAAAGATCTTTCAGTCTGATTTGCAGATCAAACACCCAGCTCCATGCTGACATCAAAGTTACGGCTTAACCTTTTGAAGCTGGTAACTTGAGTCACAATTAAGGGATGGCTGTAGTGGTTTTGAAAGCATAGTTTATTGGAATTGCTTTTAAGAAAAGCTTTTACCAGAAGAAAACAGGGCAACTCATTAATTGCCAGTCTTTGTGGAGCAAAGCTACATTTCAAAGCATTTCCTCTTTCCTTCTTTTCTATTTCTGCTTGTCCCTGTTTTCTCCCTCCTGTAGTAATAATTATTATCCTCTCTCTATACAATACAGCACCCTAGAACCACTACCCAAAATCTATAGACATCCTGAATGAGTCACACATACACATTATCTTAAGGCCTCCAAACAGAAGGGAGGAGAACATGAGATTAAATACTACTTACATATGCTCTTGCTTACTGAAATACGAGTGGAGCCTGATCACATCAAAGGATCACCCAAAGCCACAAATAACACAGAAAAGTGATCTAAAATATTGGGATATCCACCCTATAAAACAGAGTCTGTTCTTAGAGTAATATCCCATTTCCTTTTCTGCATTACAATATAATGCATTGTGGGCCAGGTTTTTAAGCCAATGGAACTACCCTACTTTGACATCAATGTAAATGAGAGCAGCAGCTGAGCCTAAACATCCCTTCATTTACACAGGTGTAATTCCACGGGCCTCTATAGAATCACTCCTGATTTACACTGATGTACGTGAGTTAAGAATCAAGCCCCTCGTGTATTTCAGAGATGACAGGGCCAGATCTTCAGCTGGTGTTAATTGGCTCCACTGAGGTCAATGGAGTGGTGTCAAAATCTGAGCATCTATATGGTCTGTAGGATTTTTGCATTGCATGGGAAAAAACAACCAGAAAGTGTTGACTTTCCCTGTGCTCTGGACTTTTGTTTGTGTTCAGAGTAGGTCCCGTAACAGCTCTTTCAGGATTCCCAGCTATTTGTGTGTGATCATCTCTTCCCAGTGCTGCTCACACACCCCCGGAACGGTAGTGAGAAAGGCACTCGAGTGTGGGCAAACATGGGTATTGGTGAGATGACAGGCATGGCAGCACGTAAGGTCAGATATGCCTTTAATGAAGGGACTCTGGATTTATACTGGCAAAACCCAGACGCGTATCTGGTCCAGGGACTTGTAGCCTGTTATTGGAAACTGAACGATGTGAAAGGCAAATGTGCCATTATATAATGACATAGGTACGTGTTCTCTCAGATCACTGGCCCCTACTGAGTTACTTCAGATATACACCAGTCTGCCTGCGCCCATCATCTGCTCAGTGGATGCACGCCACACTAGCATTTATAGTTCTACCATTATTCCTTTAGGCTCACATCCTCAGTGGTATTCAGGATTTCATTGAAATCAATGGGAGTTAGGCACCCAAAATCTGTGAGGGTCTTGGCCTTATTGTAGCTACATAGCATGGCATGTGACATGCACTATTTCCTGAGGACTTTGCATGTCCTCTGCTGGTGGGGCTCCTGAACTCCATTGCATAACATGGAGTGCTTATTTTTTTTCTTTAAATCCCACCACCACTCAACTAATGCCACTCCATGGCTGAATCAGATGGGCATCAAAAGTGGCATGCTAAGATCGCCAAAGACTGCCATCAGCTGAACATCCAGCCAGGCTGTTTCAAGGACTAGCTAGGGATCAATCTGGTGGCTCTCAGTCTGCAAGGAGGTTATGCCCTTTTGGGATTTGCCATCATAATGATGATGATGATTGATGATCACACCCGTTCGGCAGGACAGGTGGGACGGCATGTGTCAGGCCCTGGGTTCAAGGCACTCAGGCTCCAGTGGTTGGAGCTGTGGCTGAAAACAGGTACCAAGTGTAAAAGCCAGCCATAGGTGACCAGGTCGAGGACAATGTTGATACCAGGGTGTGGAGACAGGCCATGGATCAGGACTGAGGTCAAAGTCCGTAGACAAGCCAAATCAGCATTAGAGTCGGAGTCCGGGTGCAGGCCAAAGGATGAAGCCAAGATGGAGTCAGTCCGAGGGACTGGGGTCAGGAGGCGAGTGCAGGGCTGGAGGGGGTCAGAAACAGGACTGGAGCAAGGTTGGAGAAGGGCCCAGATGAGGCAGGATCAAGCTGCAACTTGGCTCCAAAAGTATAAGAACATTGTACAAAATCCACTGCTGTCCATTCTGCTTCTGTATGGCCTTGGAAAAGCTAAGGCACAGAGGCCAGTGTCAGCTGGAAGCAATGCACCCAATATAGGCAATGTAAAGCCTGTTCCTGCCCTTGGAAGTGCATTTTCAAAAAAAGTCCATTGTGCATGAAGGACCTTTGACAATAAGAGCAGATGAGCTTTCTGTGAAGATTCAGCCACAGCTTCTGAAACAGGATGCTGCAAATGCTATTAGTGTAACAGGGCACCAGCGGAAATATCATTCCACCTTCATGAGCTGGTAAGATTCTCAGCTCAAACTTTTGCAAACCAACTGCCTCTCTTGTGCCTTGTGCAATATGGCCAAGCGTCTATGATACGGAAGGGTTAACAAATGTGTCAGTGTATTTTCTGTCTGAAAAATAGGGTTCATCAACTGAAAATGTGCACTGATTTTGTAGAACAAGAATACCGTGAGTAGCCTATTGCATAAGTTTCCCTTGGAAAGGTGTGAAAATATGTGTTAGCTGAGGAATATGGGTTACTCAATCTATAATAAAATCTAAGACATATGGCTTCTCTATCTTGGAAAACTTGCACTGGTGTAACTGAAGAGATTTAAAATTGAGTTAATTATAGTAACAATCTCTATTATAGACACATTTAAACTGGTTTCTATTCTATTCTACAAAGGCTCTTATACTGTGCCCATCACTGTAGTATCTGAGAATTTTCTAGTAGGGCATTAAACAACATGACTCACGTCTGTCATGGGTTGTTTGTCCTCTCATCCTCTCCCCAGAGGAAGAAGTATGTGCAGTGGAGGGTCTTGCTCTGGTAAGGTTTGAGTATTGCTTTTTTAAATACAAATGTTGCCATGTATTTATGTCAGAGAAGGCAAGGTCGAACCACCACAACACGAAGCCGAAGGAAACGCTTGTTTATTGCACAGAGTCGTGGGCTCTTGTTGTTTTCCATCCTGTTTACTATCGCTATAAGGAGGATAATTTTCTCCTCATTCTTATGGTCAAAGGAGCAAGCTCTAGTAATCTGAAATTCCGCGTGGAGGTAACTGTTCGTGGAAGATGCAATTCAACTGAGATTCAGATGTAATTCTTTACAACTGGTTGACATGCTTCCATTTATAAATGGCTGGAGCAGTTCTCTTGACAGATTTTTGAACTGGAGAGGGATATATCCACAGCTCTTAACGATCCCTGGCTAGTCAATCAAGGGATGTGAACATTGCCCTCTATTTGGCATTGGTGAGGCCTCATCTGGAGTACTGGGTCCAGTTTTGGGTCCCACACTACAAGAAGGATGTGGAAAAATTGGAAAAAATCCAGCGGAGGGCAACAAAAATTATTAGGGGGCTGGAGCACATGACTTACGAGGAGAGGCTCAGGGAACTGGGATTGTTTAGTCTACAGAAGAGAAGAATGAGGGGGGATTTGATAGATGTTTTCAACTACCTGAAAGGGGGTTCCAAAGAGGATGGATTTAGACTGTTCTCAGTGGTACCAGATGACAGAACAAGGAGTAATGGTCTCAAGTTGCAGAGGGGGAGGTTTAGGTTGGATATTAGGAAACACTATTTCACTAGGAGGGTGATGAAAAACTGGAATGGGTTCCCTAGGGAGGTGATGGAATCTCCTTCCTTAGAGGTTTTTAAGGTCAGGCTTGACAAAGCCCTGGCTGGGATGATTTAGCTGGGATTGGTCCTGCTTTGAGCAGTGGGTTGGACTAGATACCTCGTGAGGTCCCTTCCAAGCCTGAGATTCTGTGATTCTGTGATTCAATTAAATCCCGACCTTGGCATTCCGGAGGCTGCTGTTAGCAGTTCCCAGTCCAGCGTCTCTCCCAAAGGGCCCCATGCATGGCACCTGTTTGCTGCATCATCCACCGCACTGGGAAATCAGAGAAGTACATGACGAAGGGAAGACCACTGGAGATAACCCTGTTGTTATGGTATAATGCTGTATCTGCAGAAAATCAGCAGGACTTTGCTGTTTTGCTGCGTTGCAATATTTACAGACACTGCGTCAATCTGGAATGATTCCTGAGTGGGCCCGACTCATGGCGCTGGAACCATAATAGGATTACAAAGACGCAAAGTGGACCATAGGGGTGATGCACAGGACTGGCACTCGGGATCTACTGTGAACTCTGTCAGTGACCTGCTGCCACTTTCCATCTCTGTGCCTCTGTTTCCCATCCTATCCTTTGTCTGCCTTGGCTATTTAGATGTTACGCTCCTTGTGAGAGGGAATGTCTCTTGCTTTGCATTTGCAGAACAACAGGATTGCAATCTCAGTTGAGGCCCGTATGGACAACTATAACATGCATAATGAATACTCCAATAGCATTTCTAAATTCACGAAGTGCCAAGGTTTTATAAACCCTAGCACAGATTGCCAGATATTTAGACTGAGCAGGGCACTGTAGTTTCTAAAATCGAAGAGCCCGGTAAACAGCAAGGTTAACCTCACAGAGATCTTAATATCAAGGGAGAAAGTAACATAAATAGAGATCACATTCTGAGGAACTCTTTTCTAGACTTCGGGCAGGATTTGGATTTCCCTTTCGCAGGGGTGGCTGAACTGATGTGTTGCTTCTGCATTACTCAGCTTAGGAAAGATCAGAATCAGGTCCCTTCTGCTGGCAGAGGAGTTAGCCCTGAAGTGCACTGCTGCAAATGAACAGACTCAGAACAGCTGAGGAGAAAGGGACACCCTGTTTCTGATTTGTGGTGTGAGGTTAGCCAGGTGGAAGCGCAACCTAGGGGGCAGAGCAGGGAAATTGGAAGTGGGATTTCATCTACCAACAATGATTTTCACAAGGTCTTGTGAATTTCCTCCCTGGCCACATCTCATCTTTTTTCACTAGTGCACACACATTTCCCCAGCAAAAGTTTTCACAGAGAGAAACCACCCTTTCCTCTGCCTGAGCAATGGGCTTTTGACAGCTGCCTTTGTGTTTTTGTCAAAAAATGGAAGTTCCTTTCCTCAGCCATGAGAGACGTTTCTCGCAGCTCTGTTTTCACTTGCACGGTGCATGCTGGATAAAAGAGTCTTATGGGCTGGAAAATAAAACAAACTGCCAGGTTGCTTTATGAGAAATGAGACCACGTACAGGATTTGGAGCAATGCTGCTGCTTCTGCTCATTTACTTAAAAAAAATATAAATGTGGAAGCTGTTTGCACAGCAAATTGTTTAAGATCCAGCATGCTTAGCATTCTAAGAAATGCTGAATTGTTCAGACTCAATAGATCAATGGCTCCCGTGCCTAATGTCTAAAGTACAAGCAATTGTTTGTCACCCTGTGGAAATGTTACAGCTTTTCGTGTGGCTTTCCCTTTGTCACTCCATGCTGTGAGCGCAGGAACTCTGATCTGAGTCAGCTACACGGGCACTGATCAGCGTGTAGCTTGTGAGAACAGCAGCTGATTTTGGAAAATACACAGGTATTTGATACCCTCCTGCAGGTTCTAAGGGAGTGTAACTGTGTTTTACACCCCTGCAGGCTTTAGGGGGTACCCCATGTATCCGGAAAGACTGCAGTGAATACTGTGGGCCTGCTTCGAAAGCTTATGCTGGATTTGGAGAGATGACTGATTGCAGACATATTCCCCATTGTAAATAGAGGGAATATGGTTGGAATTGTGCATATCTCAGCAACCAGCATGGGTTTTTTAAGTGCGCCCATTGTACACCCTCACTGTTCACCCTGCTTACTGCAGTGAAGTGCGGGCCCACTCTCCAGCCTCAAACGAATACAGGATGGTTACACCAGCCACTCCAGTGCCCTGTCATGATATGACCCTTATCAGCTCACTAATGCTGCATAATGAGCAGCTCAGCATGCTGTTGGAAGCTGGCAGCCCAACGTTTTAAAACTTGGGTGCCTATATATAGGCTCCTAAACTCACATGCTATATGTACAAATATGGCTTTGTAGCCTAACTGTTTAGACACTCGGTTTTGAACATCTGGGCCCCATATGAGGGCCGAGTTTTTCAAAAGCCCTTGAGGAAACGGCATCCAACTCCTATTGAAAGCCAAGGGGAGTTGGGTACCGCAACCAAACACCGTCCTTGTGGTTTGTGGCTATTGTCAGTGCAGTTGTTTGGCAAGCCATGGGAAGCTCTCTGCCTCTCAGACACTCTAGTCTGGGAGTGAGCTATTTCATTCCGCTATTGTAAAGCCAAAGGAGACGTCAGCTGTTAAAATGAAAAAAATTGAGACTTTGGGCCAATTTTGCAAAATCCCTTTCCCCAAATATACACATTCCACCCCAATTGCTCCACAAGGCTGCTCCCAGCTTAGCCACAAGCTGTGAAACATCAGTGCCGGGGGGAATAGCAGTAACTGGACCATCTAACTTTCCATATGCTATTTTCTCAGACAATTGGAGGCTTTCTGCTTCGCATAATGGAGAGTTTGAAAAGGGAGGCAATTTGATGGATTTTCTTTTAAATTGCCATTAATCACTGAAAACTGACTTAGGACTGACAACCAGTGGCATTTGAAAAGGCTACATGCAGTAGTTTTGCAAGATTTAACAAGGATGCATTTTTGTGATGGGTTTAAGTTTTAGGGCGATGTTTCTGTTTTGGGATGAGCTTCAGGTCTGAGAGTTGATTTTGGAGCTGAACTTTTTGGGTAGGGTTTTAATAGGAAAGTTGAATTCCAATCACTGGTGGGGTTAGTGGGAGCTCCCCCTTAGTAAACTGCAGGATTCGACTGTTTACAGTCATGGCTTGATTCAGTGCCCCTTCATGTTAATGGGAGTCGTTCCCTTTGGCTCTCATGGGCTTTGGATTGAGACGACAGGTCACAGCACTAAGGCACAAATCCTTCTCAGCTCCCACGGCCCTCCGCCACCACACGTGCAAAGCCTGATGGACAGCAGAATCCCCGAGAAGTGCTGGGGTGGACATGGAGATGGGAAGCCTGGGAAATCTGCATCTCGATGCCAGTTGTGGATCTCTGCTCCCTCCGGTTCCATGGAAGAAGGCTTGGGTGGTTTGGCCTTTGCTCAGAGGGATGGTATGCAGCAGCTGTGGCTGAAAAGCGAGTAGACTAATCCCCCATGCCCTCAGACTCCAATGCCTGTGCAAAACCTGGGGCCAGCGGCATCTTGCAGCCATAGTCCCAGAATAAATCAGAGACAAACGAAGGCCATCGCCCTACACTTAGCTCTGTGCTGGCAGATCCCTGTACCCACAGAGAGCCTCACTGACTTCAGAGGGGATGTACCGGGGTGAATGGATTCACCCACATGATTAGAACCCTACCAAATTCACAGTCCAGTTTGGTCAGTTGCACGGCCACAGGATTTTTAAAAAGGTAGATTGCATAATTTCAGATATTTAAATCTGAAATGTCACAAAGCTGTAATTGTAGGGTCCTGACCCACAGGGGTCTGTCGGGGAGGGTCGCAAAATTATTGTAAGGGGGTTGGAGAATCGCCAACATTATTTCTGCACTACTGCTGGCGGCGGTGCTGCTTTCAGAGCTGGGTGACTGTGGAGCAGCTGCTGCTGGCTAGAAGCCCAGCTCTGAAGGCAGAGCCGCCGCCAGCAGCAGCGCAGCAGTAAGGCTGGCTGGGTGTGGTATTGTCACCCTGACTGCTGCACTGCTGCCTTCACAGCTGGCCCCTCAGTCAGCAGCCGCAACTCCCCGGCCGCCCAACTCTAAAGACAGCATTGCGGAAGTAAGAGTGGCAATCCTGTGACCCTCTATAATAACCTTGCAACACCCCTGAAACCTCCTTTTGGTTCGGACCCCGAGTTTGAAGCACACTGGTCTCCTCCATGAAATCTGTATGGTATAGGGTAAAATCGCACCAAAGACCAGTTTTCATGGCCATGACGTGTTTTTCGTGGCCGCGAACTTGGTAGGGCCCTACACATGATGCTGCTTGCGGGACTGGGGCCCAAGTCAGGCTGAGCCTAAACTGAACCTATGCCATGGTCTTCCTTCATATCCCTGTTTTTGACCTTCGACCTTCAGGCTCCAGTCATGCTGCCACTGAAGCCAAAAGCAAAATCTTCCTGGGTTTCTGTGGAATCAGACCCGACCTCTAAGCTGGCTCCATGAGGGGGGGAGGAGTGGGTGCAACAGGAAGGGTTTCTAATGAAATGTTACCGCAGTGCTTTGCATCAGGAGGTGAGAATCTGATGACAGCGATATTTAAAGTGTTAATAAAGCTATTTCAAGCTGTCCCACAAATTACCTCCTGCTGCCTCAGCTCTCCCAGAGTCAGTAAGTAGAATAAATTAAGTACAAATACACTGTCTAAGCTCTTTACAAGATTTCAAACGGACTCAGGAGGAGTTGGGAAAAATATTATTTATCACCGTGATGGTGATATAATGAGGTAAGTTGCTGATGTCATCAGTTCTTCTCTCTTTTTTTCAGCTATAAACAATAAGATCCTCAAATTCACAAATTCAGTTGACTGCATTTTAATGAAGCCACCGTGGCACTCTTTTAAAGTGTATTTGATTTATTTCTTGCCATATTCTGTTTTCCAAGATTTGTTCTCTCTGCTGTGGGCTCATATTAACGGGGAAGCAATGGAAAGGAGGGTTTTTTTTTTAAGGTAATGATGCCCTTTAAAAATAGATGTACAGAGGTGAAGACTGAAGAAGTGACCCAGAGGGAGTGGGGAAAACAAAACTCAATCTCCAAATTCAAGGACCTTACAACTATGCAGGGAAGTTTTAAAAGACTCTGAATGATTAAGGATATGTCTTCACTACTCGCCAGATTGGCAGGTAGTGATCTATCTTTTGGCAATCGATTTATCACATCTCATTAAGATGCAATAAATCAATCGCCAAAGGCACTCCCGTAGACTCTGGAACTCCAGCTCACCGAGAGGAGCAAGCTGGAGTCAACAGGGGAGCCCATTGTCGACCGCTGCCACCGTCAGAATGACAGGTAAGTTGGCCGACGATGCGCCAACTTCATCTACATTATTCACATATCTTAGGTCGACACCCCCCCGCCCCCTTCTATAGACCAGCAGCAACCCTGCAGGACTTACTACACAGGTAGGAGCACAAGCCAACAGCTAGCAATGCAACTTGCGCTCCTAAGTCACTTTGGCTCACATCCTCACAGATACTTAGGTGATGTAGGCACCTAAATACCTTTGAAGATCTGGGACTTAGGATCTTTTGAAACCCTGCCCTACATGGATAGAGAAGGTAATGGATCAGGACCTTTGTGTTGGGCTAGTAATCCAAGATCCACTGAAGTCAAGGAGAGGTTTTCCACTGACATCCGTAGCAATCGCGTAGTGTTTAGTGGGCACCACATAAGGCTGCAGACCCCTCCAATCTGTGAGCCTGTTTCTGTGGTTTACCGAAAATCTGGGATGTTGGGCAAGGTTCAGCATGATCCAAGGTTTGACCAAAATCCCTTGCTTTGCCAGACCATCTGGGCATTGAAGTCCCCCATACACTGCATTCTGTTGATGCAGTTTGCAACACCTGGCCAGGTCAAACAAACATGACAGGCCCCAGACCTGCAGCTGGATGTGTGTCAGCAGCTCCCTGTGCCCGTGGGGTTTTGCATGGGGGCACAGGTCTGTCTGCATCAATCCAACTGCAGGAGCAAAGCCTAACCCTGCAGCCCTTACTACACAGGTAGTCTCAGGTATCACCACGGGGATACTTTTATAGTGAAGACTCAACCAAACACAGCTCAATGTACGGGAATGAGAGGAAGAACATAACCGCAGGTCCAGGTTGTGTGTGCAAGGATGTATCGTCTCCTCATACAGGCCAGGGCCTGGTCTAGACCTTGGAGTGTGGTTCTGGAGCTTGGATTAGTTAAGATGGCAGTTGGCTTTCACTATCATTTCCCTAAGAGGTCTGAACCCTTGTATTTATCAGCCCTTCCCCCAGACGCATTCTGAGTGCTTCCGAGCAATTTAAAATGCATTACCGTTACCACACCGCTAAGGCAAATTGTGTGAGGTGATGGAAAAGAGGGAGAGGCCCCTGCACAAAAATCAGCAGGCACATCTGGCTCTGCAGACAGGAAGTAAATCCGACCATTCTGTATAATGCTTTGCCATCCAAAGGGACTGCGCGAGTCACTGCTTTGAGATCTGAGGTACCACCACTGACTACCAGCCTAATTCTCAGCCCCTTACTTGGGCAACGTTCCCTCTGACTGATATACATGTTGACTGGGCCTCAACCCAGGTGAGAGGAGAAGAGTGTAATGGAAAATAAAAATCAGATACTGCCGGCACCTTTTAACCTAAAATTGTCAAACTCAGTGAGCATCTGCGTAGTTCCTCCATTACCTCTCCAGGAGTGTCATCCTTCTCCTCACACTTGCCTTTTTAATTTCCTTTGCTGTCACTATTTTGACAGATGCGGTCTTTGTAACTGCCTGCACCGTCTGAATCCAAAGCAAATTGCTCCGTGTCCATAGGCACTTAGAGAGGTTAGTGGAAAAGTGAAACAAGCCGGTACGAGCCCTTCAGCGCACTAGACTCAGAAGAATTCATGCAGCCCAGATCTTAATCCTTAGAACTCGGCAAACCATAAGAACATAAGAACGGCCATACCATGAGAGACAGGGTCCTTCTAGCCCAGTATCCTGTCTCTGACAGTGGTCAGTGCCAGATGCTTCAGAAGAAATAAACAAACCAGGGCAATTCCGGGTGATCCGTCTATCACTCTCCTTGGCATCTCAAGACCCTGGGTTCCACTTTGCGGCAGACTGTTCAATGACAGTGATGTTAACCCCGTGCCAGCTGCAGCTCTAACTCCTTAGTCACATAGCTAACTGCACTGCTTATTAACTCCTTAGGGAGACATGGTGGGAGGGGTAATAGCTTTTACTGGACTAACTTCTGTTTCTTTCTGACCAAGAGAAGTTGGTCCAATAGAAGATATTTTAATATCCAGGGGCCAACACAGCTACAACAATACTGCAGACAAATATTAACTCCCTAAGCTTTTGCCAGCTTAGAGTATAAACAGTCCCCTTGGAAGCCCCACTCCCTCTTGACACCAAGTAAGCAAACTCCTCTGATAGGCTCTTTTACTGCATTGTCCCAGAAAATCCAAGTGCCTCTGTTCTGAAAGGACCAGACACATACTGCAGGACAGGTCGACCTTAAAGCTCCCTCCTTACCCAAAAAGGTGGTGCTCAGTTCTGTACTGCAATGACCGTACGTAGGCATCATCAATTAAATGAAAAGGAAGCGAGAGGGATTTGCACAATGCAAGGCATACTAAAGACATAGATGGGAAAAGATACAACCTTAGGTTATTATCTTATAACACTTCTGTTCAAAGTAACAAAGTCTTATAGCAGGGGTCGGCAACCTATGGCACGCGTGCCAAAGACGGCACGTGAGCCGATTTTTAATGGCACGCTCGTAGCATGCTATTAAAAATCCTGCCCAGCCCAGCCGCTCTTCTCTACCCTCCGTTTGTCCCCTTCCTCCTTCTCTCTCTCCCTCCCTGCCGGCCAGTCAGCTGATCGGCTGGCAGGGACTGAGAGGAGAGGAGGAGGAGCAGGAACCCACCACGCTGCAGAAAGAGGTAGGGGAGCCAGCAGGACCAAGCTTCTGCCCCCTGCCCCCGCGGGCAG